>PVIU01008763.1:0-80902 GCA_004026605.1 Ondatra zibethicus
GAAGAAGAAGAAGAAGAAGAAGAAGAAGAAGAAGAAGAAGAAGAAGAAGAAGAAGAAGAAGAGGAGGAGGAGGAGGAGCAGGAGGAGGAGGAGGAGGAGAAAGAGGAGAAAGAGAAAAGGAGGATAAGGCAAAAAAGAAATTATTCACTGAAGGAAAAAAGGGAGGAGGCTGAGAATACACTGAAATTTTGGTCAAGAGAATGAAAGAAGCCAAAGAAAACACCAGGAACAGGTCACCTGGAGATATAGGCTGTCCTCATAGAGCTCTTCTTACTTCTATGTCTGAGTCCAATGAAAAATAAGTCTTTAAGAGTAACACATAAATAATCAGGCTTTTATAAACAGAAAACAAAAGACATCAAAGGTTGTGGGGAATAGGGAGCCTTCATGCCCACTGATGGGAGTGCAAATTGTTGCATCCATTATGGATATAGCATGGTGGTTATTCATATACCTAGAAATAGATCTACAGTGTGACCCAGTCATGCTATTTCCAAACATATATGAAAAGAACTCTGTTTCCTACTATAGAGATGTGGTCATTTCTGTTCATGGCTACTGTACTCACAATAGCTAGGGAATGGGAATGGTTTAGATATCCATCAGTTGATAAATGGAAAGTGAAAATGTGTTACCTATATAAAATATCATGGAGAATGAAATAATGAAATTTGCAGGTAAGTGAATGGAACTGTACAACATTATTCCATGTGAGGTAACCCAGACCCAGACAGACAAATGATCCATATTCTGACTCATATGTGGATCCTAGTGCCAAATCTTTAAATTTGTGTCTTTAACTTGGAATACCTGTAGAATTAAAAAAAATGGAAAAGGACAATTGGGGGTAAGAAAGATATTAAGAAAATCAGGATAATATAACACAAGCCATATGATGGGGATGGGGACAGTAGTCATGAGTGAGTTTAATGTGGAGAGGGATGTGAGGGTAGAGTGAAGGAAGTGATAGGGAATGATAGCACTAGGAATGTTTGAAAAAGACTGACTATTTCAAAGGGCTTGAACACACACATATTCAGTGCATTCTTTAAAAGACTTTAACCAGAGCTACCCTACATAGAGGATAATGGTTTTTTTTTCCCCCAGAAACCAACAAAAAGCCCAGTGCCAGTGTGAGATACAGCCCTTTGATTCTGGCTAGGGGTCCTCAGGAGACCCCCAGTACAATCTATTGCTCTGGTTTTGGTGGCCCACCAGGACTCAATTGATAAAGCGCTATTGCTGGAAACACCACACACTTTGGTAAAAGGACATGAAGAAATCAAGGTGGTAATTCATAATACCTGAAGGTGCTCCATGGGCTGTTGAGGAAAACAGTTGTCGATAGTTCTACCAAGCTGTAAACTATAGCAATCACCAACATCATGAAATAGTCCCAAGGGTTCAATAGTGAGATGAATGATATGGAGGTAACCAACTGCTGTCTGAATGGATTTAAGACCCACTCTGCAGGAGGAAATGCCTTCTTGGTACTATAAATCTGGCCAAAATCCTGCTGTTGGGGAACTCAAAGGCCCCAGAGGTGAATCTATTACTAAATGAACATAGTATCACACTGCCCCCTAAATTAGTATCTCTTCACCTATTGGTTACTGCAGCTCTCAGACCCCATGAAAATATTTCTCTTGTGCAGTGGATTTGAATGTGTTATTCCCTGGGACTCACTTATGAAATGGTAGATACTGATATTTCATACTTATTTCTTATAACTTGATGTACTTCTTCCCATTTTTAAATTATTACTTCCATTCTAAGTATTACTCAGAATACTAAGAATTCTACTGTATTACTACTGGAAAGTAGTTACAATGTACTTTTTATTAATTAATATTCATTCATTTTCCTTTATTAACCTTTCTAGAAATCAGTGTAAATTAGAAGAACAATGTTTCCCTATCATTTTTAGCTAAGTGAGGAATCACCAAGCAAAAAGCAGGGATTATTTTACTCTGTTGATAAAAATATAGGACTCAGGTAGTAGGAATAAATAGAAACCTCAAAAAATAAATTTCTCATAGGTATATATTATACATTAAAAATATCCTCTCCAACCGTGTTCCCCAATCCTCTTTCCTTTCCCATCTCCCCATCCATTAGTACCTCATGTTTTCCTAGACAACTTCTTTTCTGTTTTAATTTAATGTACACTGTATTATGATTTCATGTGATTGTTTAAAAGTCTAAAAACCACAAATGAGAGAAAACACACATTTGCCTTTCAGAGACTGGCTTTATTTGCTTGATATGATTGCCTCTGTTTGCATTCATTTTCCTACAAGTTACATAACTTCTTCTTTATGGATTAATATTGAAGGAGAGAGGGCCTGCTTTTCATCCCAGCTACCAAGCTCCTGGCTGCCCGGCTAGCTTATCCCCTGAAATAATTGCACATAAACTGTATTCATTTAAACACTGCCTGGCCCATTAGTTCTAGCCTCTTCTTGGCCAACTCTCACATCCTGATCTAACCCATTTCTACCAATCTGTGTTCACCACGAGGTCGTGGCTTACCGGGAAAGATCCTAACCAGTGTCAGTCTCAGACAGGAGTTTCATTACGTCTGCCACACTGTCCGTCTTCCCAGCAATCTGTTCTGTCTACTAGGATAACATGGTTGTTCTATTTCTAGGTTGCTGAGAAACCTCAATACCGGTTTTCATGAAAGCTGGAGTACTCTACATTCTCACCAGTAGTGTCTAAGAATGCCCCCTTCCAAATCCTTGTCAGCATTTGTTCTTTGATTTCTTAATGTTTCACCTTCTGATGGGAGTGAAATAGCATCTCAGTGGAATTTGTTTTCCATTTTCCCAGTGGCTGGTGAGATTGAGCATCTTTTCACATGTTTATTGGCTATTTATAATTTCTCTTTGGAAAATGGTTTGTTCATTTGGTTAGCCCTTTTGTTGTTTGGGTTGCTTGTTTCCATGATGCTCAGGGTTTTTTTTTTGTGTGTGTACCTAGATATTAATCTTATGTCATATGTATAGCTGGTGCAGATTTTCTCCATTTCTTTATGCCATCTCTTCCCCTTTGATTCACAGAATCTTTTTTAATCTCACTAGGTCACATGAGTTGGACTCTCATTGGAGTGGTTACATCCTGTTCAGGAAGTCCCTTCCTGTGCCTATATGTTCAAGTGTTCTCCCTACTTTTTCCTTACACAGTTTTAGAGTTTCAGCTCTGTTGTCAAAGTCTTCTATCCATTTGGAATCGTCTTTTGCAGGGTGAGGAGGAGGAGGGACTCAGCACACTAAAGAAGGTAGGTTGCATAGCAGGTAAATAGCCAAACTTAAGTCTATTTGAGTTTCTAGCCCAAATTTTCACTATTTTGCATTTATTGAATAATCACCACAACAGTCAAAATATGGAAGTACATATCAACATTTCTGGATGCAATATTTCATTAACCATAACAATTGTCATATGAAGAAAGAATCTTGATTGACAACAGTTATCCTATACAATACCATTGTCTGAATTATTATGACGCCATCTGTTTTAATAAAAAACCTTAAGCTCTCTGGAATCCAGTACTCTACTTTGTCCAAATATTTTCCCAATGTAATTATATTAAGTATCTACATGAAAACCCTGAGCGATCCACGTGTCCTGAGCAGCTGCTGTGTGTACAACACTGCAGGGGTGCTCATCCACTTTTCATTTTTTTCTTTGCACTGAGGAAATCATGCAATTAGGTTGATCTTCTATATTTTCTTTATTTTTGATGCCTAATGGATTGACATAATACAGAATATAAATAGAAAAAAAGGAGAATTCTGAGAGCAAGAAATATATAGGCTCATAAAAGAGTGGAGAGGTGTATTTCGCATTTTGTTTGCTAATTCATCAGTTTGCTTTAAGACATGGTCTTGAGTGACCCAGGTGGACAAGTACATAGAGTTCCTTGATTTAGGTACTGTGCTCTAGCAGAGAACTGTATTTTTCCCCTAAGTTAAGGTCACAATTAAAATCTCAAGAAATTTACTAGATAAATATTGTCACTGATAAATTGCCAATGACCTGTAAGTGAAGAGTTAAATGCTCAGCTAAAGGTGGTCTAAGGAGCAGACATTTCTATGAAAAAGGTGAGAGTCAATAATACAAATCAGTATTGTTTTGTATGTTCATAAATAATTTATAGCTAAATCTCTTCACTTCTAGTGAGAACTGAGTAAGACGAAATGGGCTTATCCTGAAACATTATGGGATTTTTGGACATAAGAACACAATAATTTTCAGACTAAAAGACATTCCACTGTGAAAGAGTTGAGGAAGGGAGGTATCTAAAGAATTTGATTCATTCCCATTTTTCTGAGATGGCCCACTTGTGAAGCTATTCTAGAATAGCTGGTCTCCCTGTCTATCCAACTCTAAACTGCTGGATCTCAAAATCCTTTATCTTAAACTCCCATTCTTTACCAGGGTTCATCATAGTTAATCATAACTAGAAACATGGGAGATTATTGTCACAGCTGAGTTCAAGTCAGTGTTGGCAGAATTTACCATGAATCAAGCCAATAAAGTGGGTAGGTAGCCGACTTTCTTCCCCTGTTCACCACCCAAGTACTTTTTAAGAATATTCTTTCTTGTGGCAGTTCAGAATTTACTCTTCAGTCCCTCGTGAGAAACTTACTGCTCATACTTTTTGAGACTGTTCTAAAGAAGACTAAGCATTGCTTGTAAAACACTAGGAAACTTTAAACCACTCCTGTAGATATTAAATCCTGGCCAATCTCATTGTAGAAATTCTAAGAAGAAAAAAATCTCCAACAGTTTAGTACCTATGGGAAAAGTTGAATAATGTTGGCTTTGATATATATATATATATATGTATGTATGTATGTATGTATGTATGTATGTATATGGTATCCTAATGGTTTGCCTTCCTCTTTAAGTGAACTGTATCTTTTGTAATGTTCCTAATCAGCTCAACATAATTGAATAATGTTTGAAAAGTCTATAAACAAGAGAAAATGTGGGCAATCTACCCCGGAGTTATTGTACAATATGTTAAAGTACTTCTTTATGGATGATGCTCAGAACTCTTTGTCCCAAGGTGTTAAGGTATGTGGTGCTAATAAAAATGAAAATTAATTAACAACACTTTAATATAAATTAATGATAGAACAAATGCACAGTTTCATTAGCTAGCAGTATTGTGTTTCTTCCCAGTCATTGCTTTTTTTGTATTGTCTGCAATGAATGCAGAGGTGGGAAGCACACCTGCCCTGCAGGATTTGTGACTGGGTCTAAAGAGGTCACCTGCCTGTCTTCAATACTCCCATCAGTGATTCCAGGCTCTGCTATAGGAGACTCAACAATCCTCTGGAGTCTTTGGCATAACTAATAGCTTTGACATTCCACATACAAACTGCAAACCTCATTTCTCCCAGGAATGCCTGTTGCCAGGGTTTCCAAATGCTCAGGACATTGCATCAATTTGTATTTATGTCTTCCAGGGGAGCTGACTTAGCAATGTATTTGCTCAGCTTGTTCTTTCTTAGTGCCTAATTGGGGCATTTGGCCTGTGATGGCAAGGGTGCCAGCGGCACCAGCTTGTCAGCCCCAGCCAGAGATTCCCAGGCAATTTCTAGCTCATGGTCTTGCCACATCTGTCCTATTACCCCTTCTTTATGGAAAGCTGCCCACAATGCTCCAACACAGAATATATAGAGCCAGTGAAGTTTTTACTGCCCCCTGGCAGCCCTGCTGAGTGATTTGTTTTATGATGGAATTCTCATGAATGACTCAGAAGTTTCTATGTGAGATGCAGAAACCTAAATCAGTCTCTTGTTCTTCATCTGCTGTTGGGAACTAGTTAGATTTAGAGTGAACATGGCAGGCCTTGCGTATCTATCAGTAGGAGTTCTTAGTGGAAAATTCACAATTTTAATGCCTGTGGGGTACACAGATCAGTTGTGTCACCTAGGAGAAGCCAGGCGCCTTCACTATGCAGGATGCCCATTTTACAGATAGTGGCTTCCACCTTCTTTGCACAGACTTTGCTTATTATCAGAATCTTATTTTCACACAAGAAGCTACTAACTGTTCAGTGTTTTAGAATTCAATGAAACCTGAATTCAACAAGTACAAAGAAATTTCTAGCTCCCTCACCTATCCCAGCCCTAGCAGTCAATTAGCAGGCAAGTCTCCTGTGGCCAGGCCTCTTTACCACCATCTTCAGCTGCAACAGAGGGCCCTGGAGACATACCCCCCCACCTGTACCAACTGGAGGAAGAGTAGCATCACAGGGCCCTGGAAGCACAGCCCCTACCAACACCAATTAGAGGAAAATCCTCAATGGCCAGTTAGCAGAAAAGACTACCTAATCAGGCTACTCTACTACCAGTTCCAGTTGCATCAGGGGCCACCTGGAGACACAGGCTCCACCTGCACTGATTGGAGGAAAAGAGGTCCCCTGAGGCAAAGACACCGCCTGCACCAATTGGAGGAAGAATCCATGCCTGTACTTATAATTACCTCAAACCCAGATGGGTAGAAGGTAGTGTAAGAATGTATTCAACAAAATAAAAAGCAACATCGCCCACCAGAACCTAGTAGTTCTACAACAGCAAAAAATTCTCAACACAGATGAAGCAAAATAAAGTGACTTTAAAAATAGTGTATTGAAGGTGGTAGAGGCCATTAATGAGGAAATGAAAATTTCTCTTAAAAAATGGAGGAAAAGACAAATAAAAATGGGAAGAAATCAATAAATCCCTTAAAGAAAGCCAGGAAAGCCAAAAAAAAAAAAAAATCAAAGAGATAAAAGAAACAGTTCAAGACTTGAAAATTGAAATAGAGGCAATAAGGAAAACACAAACCAAGGGAATTCTGGAAATGGAAAATCTTAGTAAATGAATAGGAACCACAGATGTAAGTACAACCAACAGAATACAAGACATAAAAAACAGAATTCCAGGCATTGAAGACAGGATAAAGGAAATAGATTCATCAGTCAAAAGAAATGTCAAATCTAACAAATTCTTAACACAAAACATCCAGAAAAATCTGGGAAACCAAACCTAAGAATAATAGGGATAGAAGAAGGAGAACTCCCACTGAAAGGCACAAAAAATATATTCAACAAAATCATAGAGAAAAACTTTCCCAACCTAAAGAAAGACATGTCTTTGAAACTACAAGAAGCTTACAGAACAAACAAATAGAATGGACCAAATAAATAAATAAATAAATAAATAAATAAATAAATAAATAAAAGTCCCTTGTCACATAATAATCAAAACACTAAACATGCAGAATAAATAAAGAATATTAGGAACTTCAAAAGAAAAATGTAAAGTAACATATAAAGGCAGACTTATCTGAATTACACCCAACTTCTCAATGGAGACTCTGAAGGCCAGAAAGTTCTCAACTGACAGTTTACATATACTAAGAGACCAGAGATGCCAGCCCAGACTACACATCCCAGTGAAGTTTTCAATCACCTTAGATGGATAAAATAAGATATTCCATGGCAAAACCAGATTTAACAATACCTAACCAAAAATCCAGCACTACATAAAATTCTAGAGGGAAAACTCCAACCCAAGGAAGTTAGCTACATTTACAAAATAACAATAGATGATCTCACACTAAAAAAAAAATCCCAAAGAAGGGAAACACAAACACACTACCACCACCATCACCACTAACAAAACCAGAAAATAACAGGAATTAACAAGCACTGGTCATTAATATCCCTTAATATCAATGGACTGAACTCACCTATTAAAAGACACAGGCTATCAGAATGAAAAATGGATATGAAAGCAGGACCTACCCTTCTGATACATACAGGAAACACACCTCATCTTCAAAGACAGACATTACCTCAGAGTGTAGGGTTGGGAGAAGATTTTCTAATCAAATGGACTTAAGAAACAAGTGGGTGTAGCTATCCTAATGTCTAGCAAAATAGACCTCAAACTAAAATTAAACAAAAGAGTTGAAGGACATTTCATATTCATCACAGGAAAAATTAATCAAGATGAAGTCTCAATTTTGAACATTTATGCTCCTAATACAAGGACACCCACATTTGTAAAAGAAACATTACTAAAGTTTAAAGTACACATCAAACCCCACACATTAATAGTGGGAGACTTCAACACCCCACTCTCACCAAGGGTCAGGTTTGCCAGACAAAATCTTAACAGAGAAAAAAAGGAACTAACAGATGTTATGACTCAAATGGACTTAACAGACATATATAGAACATTTCGCCAAAACACAAAGGAATATACCTTTGTATATTTTGTATATATATTGTATAACACATCCAAAAAAAGTCTCATTAGATCAACACAGTATAAAGATAGAATTCAAAAACAACACAAAATACAGAAAGTCTACAGTCTCATGGAAACTGAATATATTCAACTGAATCACTACTGGGTCAAAAAAGAAATAAACAAATTAAAGTTTTCTACAAATCAATAGAAATGAAGGCACAACATACCCCCACTTATGGGGCACTGTGAAAGCAGTACTAAGAGGCAAGATCATAGCAGTAAATGCCCATATAAAGTTGGAGAAATCTCAAGTAGAAACTTAATAGCACACCTGGAAGCTCTAGAACAAAAGAAGCCAACACACTCAGAAGGAGTAGACTATAGGACGTAATCAAAGTAAGGGCTGAAATCAATAAAATAAATACAAAGAGAGCAATATAAAGAATCAATGAAACAAACAGTTGGTTCTTTGAGAAAATCAATAAGATAGACAAACCCTTATCTCAACTAATCAAAAGGCAGAGATATAATAACAAAATTAACAAAATCAGAAATTAAAAGGGGGACATAACAACAGACACTGAGGAAATCCAGAGAATCATTAGGTCATACTTCAAAAACCTGTACTATGCAAAATTGGAAAACATAAAAGAAATGGATAATTTTCTGGGTAATTACAAATTATCAAAATTAAATCAAGATCAGATAAACCATTTAAATAGACATATTTCCCTGAAGGAAATAGCAGCAATCATTAAAAGTCTCCCAATCCAAAAAAAGCACAGGGTCAGATGGTTTCAGCAGAGAATTCTTCTAGAATATTGAAGAAGAACTAATACTAATACACAAATTGTTCCATACAATAGAAACAGAAAGAACATTGCTAAATTCTTTTTATGAGGCTACAGTTAATCTGATACCCAAACCATACAAAGGTACAACAAAGAGAGAGAATTACAAACCAATCTCCCTCATGAATTTTGATCCAAAAATACTCAATAAAATACTGGCTAATGAATCCAAGAACACATAAATAAAATCATCCACCATGATCAAGTAGGATTCATACCAGAGATGCAGGGATGGCTCAACATTCAAATATCTGTCAATGTAATCCACAATATAAACAAACTGAAAGGAAAAAAAACCCATGTGATCATATCACTAGATGCTAAAAAAGACTTTGACAAAATTCAACATCCCTTCATGATAAAGGTCTTGGAGAGATTAAGGATAAAAGAAACATACTGAAGCATAATAAAGGCAATATATAGCAAGCCAACAGCTAACATCAAACTAAAGAGAGAGAAACTCAAAGCAGTTCCACTGAAATCAGGAACAAGACAAGGCTATCTGCTCTCCCCATATCTATTCAATAGAGTTCTTGAAGTTCTAGTTAGAGAAATAAGACAAAAAAAGGAGATCAAGAGAATATGAATTGGAAGGGAAGATGTCAAACTCTCACTATTTGTAGATGGTATGATAGTATATATAAATGACCTAAAAATTCTATCAGGGAACTCCTACAACTGACAAACACCTTCAACAAGAGGCGGGATAGAACATTAACTCAGAAAAATCAGTAGCCCTGCTATACGCAAAAGATAAATGGGCAGAAAAAGAAATTAGTGAAACATTGCCCTTTACAATAGCCACAAATAACATAAAATATCTTGATGTAACTCTAACCCAACAAGTGAAAGACATGTAAGACAAAAGCTCTAAGTCTCTGAAGAAAGAAATTAAAGAAGACATCAGAAACTGGAAAGATCTCCCATGTTCTTGCATTGATAGGATCAATACAGTAAAAATGACAATCTTACTAAAAACAATTTACAGATTCAAAATCCCATCACAGTTCTTCACAGACCTTGAAAGACTATTACTCAACTTCATATGGAAAAACAGAAAACCCAGGATAGCCAAACCAATCCTGTACAATAAAGGAACCTCAAGAGGCATCACCAGCACTGACATTAAGCTATATTATAGTATAATAATAAAAGTTGCTTGATATTGGCATAAAGAAGAAATGTGAATCAATGGAATCAAATCAAAGACCCTGACATTAATAAGCACACCTATGAACACCTGACTTTTAATAAAGCAGCCCAAATTGTACAATGGAAAAAAAGAAAGTATCTTCAACAAATGGTGCTGGTGTAACTGGACGTTGGCATGTAAAAGAATGTAAGTAGATCTCTATCTTTTGCCATGCACAAAACTCAAGTCCAAGTAGATCAAAGACCTCAACATAAAAACAGTTACATTGAATTACACTGAATGTGATAGAAGAGAAAGTGGGATGTAGCTTTGAATGCATTGGCACAGTAGATCACCTCCTAAATAGAACACCAATAACACAGACACTGAGAGCAACAATTAATAAATGAGACCTTCTGAAACTGAGAAGCTTCTGTAAGGCAAAGGACATTGTAAGTAAGACAAAATGGCAGCCCACAGAATGGAGTAATATCTTCACCAACCCCATATCTGACAGAGGGCTAATTTCCAAATTATATAAAGAAGTCAAGAAATGAGGCATCAA
Source organism: Ondatra zibethicus (assembly GCA_004026605.1). Lineage (NCBI taxonomy): Eukaryota > Metazoa > Chordata > Mammalia > Rodentia > Cricetidae > Ondatra > Ondatra zibethicus. The sequence goes on from PVIU01008763.1 coordinate 10,807, forward strand.
ATTGCTAAATAACCCAATTAAAAATGGGGTACAGACCTAAACAGAGAATTGTAGTGGCATTTCAAGTATTTTAATAAATAAAGACTGCCTGGAGATTTGAGAGTAAAACTGATAAGCCTTACAGACCCTGTTATGGTAACACACACCTTTAATCCCAGTAGCCACACTAGATGCCATATAAACCGGATGGTGCTTGCCTTTAATCATGGTGGTACACACCTTTAATCCCAGCCCAAATAGGATTATAAAATGGGAAGAAACAGCTCTCAGCACACAGTGTCATTCTGAGATTCCTGGAGGCAGGATCACCATTTCAAACTGAAGTCGAGGTAAGAGCCAGTGGGTGGCTGTTTTGCTTTTTGGATCTTCAGGTTAACCCCAATTTCTCTCTGAGTTTTATTAATCATGCTTCAGAGAATTCTCAACAAAAGAAGCTCAAATGACTGAAAGGCATTTAAGAAATTGTTCAACATCCTTAGCCATCAGGGAAATGCAAATCAAAATGACTCTGAAATACTGTAATCTTATCTTGTCAGAATGGCTAAGAGTATAAACACTGATGACAGCTTATGCTGGAGAAGATGTGGAGTAAGGGGAATACTCCTTCACTGCTGGTGGGAGTACAAACACATACAGCCACTTTGCAAATAAGTATAGTGGTTTCTCAGACAATTGGGAATCAATCTGAAAGACTCTGGGGCACCTCAGCATTACTGCCCCTCTCCTGGGAGGCAGAAGCCTGATAATCACCCACGCATGCACTGGGGCTTTGGGTACTTGCCATCCCTTTTGTAGTTTTTCTTCAATAGACCCAGGCCCTGGAACTGGGGCAAAATGACCTGCAGATGACCTGCAGGTGTTTCTCCTTGTTCAACCAACCCAGCAACTGTCGTGGAATTGATCAATTATAGTTAGTTGACCATTAAATGAGCTAGTCACAATAGTTGACAAATGACTCCTGGACTCCCTTTTTGATTCTGCGGTTTCTTCCTGTAAAAGTAGCCTGTAACAACCATTTGGTGTCCTTCTCCTCCCAAGGCCAAAGGTCCCTGTAGCGACAGTCAATAAAAATTCCTCTTGCTTTTGTATCAACTGCCATGTGAGAGTGGTCTCTTGGGGTGACCTCTCCTTGGTAAGTGGGTTTTAGGGCCTTACATTTGGTACATTGGCTGGGAAGTGCTGGTTGCTCTCAGACCCATTCCTGACCTGGTTGGAGGTAAGAGCGAGCTCGCCTTAATGTTTGTCTGTTAATGTGATTTGTGTTTGTCATTTGAAAGAATTGTACCTGCTCAGGGCTGGTATTTTAATGGGCCAGGAGGGGAGGCAGATGTGTCCAGAGACCCCTGAACCAACCCTGGAGGATGCTCCATCGGCAGTTTGGGGGACTGAGAGCAACCAGGTCGCCCTAGTCCCCAGGGAGTGTGGCTCTTGTTGCCCACTTCCATCCAGATTTTTACTTCTGGTTTTATGCCAATTTGTAGCCATGCAGCTCCTGATTTTGAGTTTGTGTCTGTCTTTTTGTATTTTCATTTTTGTGTATCTGTTTGTCTTTGAATTTGAATTTGGTACAATGGGACAACAACTAACCACCCCTTTGACTCTGACTTTAGACCATTGGAAAGAGGTTGCGGACAGAGCTCATAATCAGTCTGTGGAAATCCGAAAGAAACACTGGCAAGTGTTCTGCTCCTTGTAATGGCCCACTTTTAAAGTGGGCTGGCCACAGGATGGGATATTTAGTCTGGATACTATTTTGCAGGTTAAGGTGAGAGTCTTCCAGCCCGGCCAACAGGGCCATCCAGATCAAGTTCCTTGTATCGCAACTTGGGAGAGCTTGTCCAGAAATCCCCCACCCTGGGTCAAACCATATGTCCCACCTGCAGGAACACAGAGTCCGGTACCAGCCCCCCTGGCCATCCTTCACTCCTATGACTCTGATGACAGCGGTGACAGCCCTGTCTGCCCCTCTCCCGAACCCTTTGTCTTCTCTTTTCCCTGTGCAGGAGTGACAGAAACAGAAGTCCCCGACACACCAATCATCTCTGACATCCAGTCTGACCTCCTGCTTTTCAACCCTCCTCCTCCCTACCCCCAACCTCCTTTGCCCCAGGCCGAGGCATGCCTCCCCCCGCCCCCCGCGCCTGTCCCCGAGGAACCTGCTAGGGATCCTGACAGGCCCCCTAGCCCTGATACAACTGAGACTGCTTCAGGCGGTCAATCCTGCATTGGCAGGCTGGCTGTGTCTCTGCTAAGAAAGAGGCGGGACATCTGCAAGGAAAGATGGACCTCCCAAGGGCTCCCCCTCTGCTCGGTGGCTGGCCAACTTCAATACTGGCCTTTCTCAGCCTCTGATCTTTATAACTGGAGAACTCATAACCCTTCCTTCTCTCAGAATCCCCAGGCCCTGATTGCAATTCACCAGCCCAATTGGGAAGATTGTCAACAGGTTTTGTGGGTACTTCTCACCACAGAGGAAAAACAGCACGTTTTTCTTGATGCCCAAAAAATGTCCCAGAAGCTGATGGCAGACCGAATGAAATTACTTAATGAAATAGAAGACGCCTTCCCTTGACTTGGTCTGACTGGGACTTTAATACTCCAGCTGGTAGGGAGCACCTCCGTCTCTATCACCAGATCATATTGGTGAGTCTAAAAGGGGCTAGTAGACGTCCCACCAATTTGGATAAGGTAAGAGCAATAGTTCAAAGATTTGATGAGACGCCTGCAGGATTTTTAGAACAACTTCTAGAGGGTTACAGGATGTATATCCCTTATGACCCACTGCAGCTGACCATAAGGCCACAGTAGCAATGTCCTTCATAGACCAGTCAGCGCCGGACATTCGTGGCAAGCTGCAGAGGCTAGAGGGACTGCAGGATTTCTCCCTCCAAGATTTGGTAAAAGAGGCAGAAAAAGTTTTCAATAAAAGAGAAATGCCAGAGGAAAAGGAGGAAAGATAACGCAGAGAACAGGAAGACAGGGAGGACAAGCGAGATAAAAAACGTAGTCGCGAGTTAAGCAAGATCTTGGCCACAGCAGTATGTAATGCAGAGCAATGCAAAAAGTGCCAGGACAAGGACAGGGGAGACAAAATGCGGCCACGAGTGGTCTGAGACCAATGTGAGTATTGCAAAGAGAGGACATTGGGTCAAGGACTGCCCAAAACGTCCAGCTGAACCCAAGAAAAAGCCAGTTCCTGTCCTATCTCTGGAAGACAGAGATTAGGACCATCAGGGCTCAGACCCCACCCCGAGCCCCGGGTAACCCTTCTAGTGGGAGGGCACTCTACCACTTTTTTGGTAGACACCAGAGCCCAGCATTCAGTCCTCACCCAAGCAAACGGACCCTTGTCCTCAAAAACCTCCTGGGTTCAAGGGGCCACTGGAGGAAAGCTATATCAATGGACCACAGAAAGAAAAGTTAATTTGGGCACAGGCCAAGTGACCCACTCCTTCCTCATGGTTCCAGAGTGCCCTTATCCACTGCTGGGCAGGGACCTCCTGTCCAAAGTTGGGGCACAAATCCACTTCTCAGAAAACGGAGCCTCAGTTACTGACTGTGCTGGCCAGGCTTTTCAAATTCTAACTTTAAAATTAGAAGATGAACACAGACTGTTTGAACTGCCCTCCCCAGGGTTGCCCATTGAGGACAAATGGCTCCACGATTTCCCCCAAGCTTTGGCGGAAACTGCAGGTATGGGACTGACAAACAATCAGCCTCCCTTGATAATAGAATTAAAACCATCTGCCATGCCAGTTTCCATAAGACAGCACCCCATGAGCCGTGAGGCCCGAGAAGGAATCAGTCCCCACATTCAGAGACTTTTAACATTGGGCATCCTAAAAACCTGACATTCCCCTTGGAACACCTCTCTTCTCCCAGTAAAGAAGCCAGGCACAGGGGACTACAGACCAGTCCAAGATTTATGGGAAGTTAATTGTCGCACCCTGGACATTCATCCCACTGTGCCAAACCCTTATAATCTCTTGAGCACTCTGCCTCTGACCCATGTTTGGTATTCAGAACTTGATTTAAAGGATGCTTTTTTCTGTCTGACATTTCTGTCTGACTCTCCTCAGAGTCAGCCATTATTTGCCTTCGAGTGGAGGGATCCTGATTCGGGTGTCTCTGGTCAACTCACCTGGACGAGACTACCCCAGAGATTCAAAAACTTGCTGACCTTATTTGATGAGGCCCTGCACTAGGACCTGGCCAGCTATCACATGGCCAACCCAGAGGTAATCTTACTCCAATATGTAGATGACCTCCGCTGGCCGCAGAGACGGAGCAGAAATGCCTCATGGGCACCCAGGCTTTACTCACCAAATTGGGTGAACTAGGCTACAGGGCATTCACTAAAAAGGCCCAAATCTGCAAGAAACAAGTGGCCTATCCTGGGTACCTCTTGAAGGATGGACAGAGATGTTTGACAGTCGAAAACAAGTGGTGGTGCAAATTCCTCCACCTACTGGAGTGCAAGGAGTTTCAGAGCTCCTGGGAACTGCGGGATTCTGTAGGTTATGGATACTGGGTTTTGCTGAGCTAGCGGCTCCATTGTATCTGCTTACCAAGGCCAACTCCCTTTTCTCCTGGGGAGAGGACCAACAACGGGCTTTTGAGAAAATAAAAAGGGCCCTTCTCTATGCCTCTGACACGAGCCTCCCTGATGTTATCAAAACCATTCACATTGTACATGGATGAGAGCAAAGAGGTAGCTAAGGGGGTGATAACTCAGAAACTGGGGCCCTGGAAAAAGCCAGTGGCCTATATCTCAAAAAAAGTTGGACAATGTGGTAACAGGATGGGCCCCTTGCCTCTGTATGGTGCCCGCAGTAGCCACCTTGGTCAAAGATGCAGATAATCTGACCCTGGGCCAACCACTGACTATAATAGCACCCCATGCCCTAGAAACAGTCATCCATCAACCCCCTGATAGATGGCTCTCGAATGCCCACGTAACCCACTACCAGTAACTATTGCTCAACCCTGAACATATCACTTTTGGGAATGCAATGCTACTGAACCCCACCACCCTGCTCCCCAATTTGGAACCCACCATCTGGGTACCTCATGACTGTCACCAGATACTGGCTGAATTCCATGGAACCAGCGGAGATTTGACTGACTGTCAGCTTCTGGACGCAGATCATACCTGGTTCACAGATGGCAGCAGTTTCCTCAAAGAAGGTGAGCACAAGGTGGGGGCAGCAGTGTGCAATGCACGAAATGCCTGTCTGTGCTCTATGCGTGACAATATAGTTCACGAGCTTTAGGCAAGGGGCTGGAGGTTGAAACACACAAAGACACACAGAGACAGCACAGACAGAGAGACAGAGACATGGACCTCTAGTCACTGGTAAGACGCCCTTTATTCAATAGCATCATGGAGGCTTATATATCCAACAGTCAGGTGGGCCAACAGGTGAAAACCTTATCCTCTGCTCCTCAAAGCAAGGTAACATGTGCTCATGAAGCAGAGCTGGTAAACAACTTTGACACAGCTTTCAGTAACTCAAATCACAAGGAAAGTAAAGATCTCTAGCAGGGAAGGGCAGCTGGAGGCCAGGACTCCAAATGATCCCAACATCACTCCTGTCTTAGGTCATCTCAGAAGAGTAAACCCTTACCCGTCTTTGGGAGGCCCCTTCCCTGTTTTAGGCGGGCCCTCTTCTGTAGAAGTTGCCCGTCTATGGAGGAGTCTTCATTGTTTGTGCAGTATTTGCAACCAAACTTGGGGTACATCTGAGTTACTGGCCAACAGGCTCAGAAGGACTTGATAAATGACCATATGCTGCATTCTCTTGGACTTTCTGATCTCACACAGAATTCAGAGACAAGTGCCCATGGCAACAGGCATTAAGATTGCCAGCAAGAGGGTCCCCAGTCACCACAGGCCCAGCCTCCCATTTGGGCTAGTGGTATTCTACCAACCCTTTGACTAAAACAGGGGCACACAGGTATCAACAATCTGGTGTGCTAATTGTAACATTCCAAGAGCTATTCAAGTAACCATTGAGCTGTTTCACTGCATAAGAGGCATTAGCAATATTAACAAATGTCACACAAATGGAATGATAAAAGTGTGAACAGGACATTTGTTGTACAAGCCATAAGTCCACCTGATCCTACAATAGGGCAGTCTGTTGATTTAAATTCAAAAGTTCAAATTTAATGTGGACATTCAAGGCGTTCTGAGTCTGGAGAGCATCATTGACTTGTCTTGCCAGTTTATCCACGGTGTCTGACACCAACGATGTTTGTGCCATTGCCAGTCCTGTGACCATGGCTGCAGCAGCAGACACTGTGATGACAGCAACCGCCACAGCTGTCACTCCAAAATCTCGTTTCTCTTGATACAGGGTCATCTCAGTCTGCTTAATCTTTTTGGTAATTGGCAGTGGTATGATGGCTAGTACCCGAACCAACAAGGCAGCACTGGAATGGTCATACCAGCAGTCACTCAGGCCACAGTTTCTGAAAGAACAACCAAGAATATCTTTTCCCCCCAAAGGTGCTATTCCATATGCTCGTGCCACAGACTCTTGGGCGTGCAGAGCCTGGAATTGCCACTGCCTTCTCCTTGCCCCGCTGCTGCCTTCTTGGGCAGCCCTGCGTGGTCTGTGCTCCAGCTTGTTGTGGCTCCAGCTCTTGTTGTCGCATTTGCTGATGCTCCTGGTGCTGCTTTGGCATCCCCCAGGCTGGGCACCGACTGGGCCAGGGTAACGTGCCTTTCACCACAGCCGCCTAGCAAAGCTCTGCTCCAGCTGCCTTCTAGCCCCAGCTGCATTCATTCTGGGTCCAAACTGGTGTATGGAGTGGAGCAGAACTCAGGAAAGCAGGTTGTTGCTCCAGAACCACAAAAGACAACACAATCAACACAATACAAAAACATACATCTATATACATTTTATCTTTTTGAGGCCTTCAATTCACCCTCCTGCCTCCTGTTTCAGAGGGTGTCCCATCTTAATTCCCTAATACGTCCCTGGCTGGGGACAACCCTGTCCGCTTAACCCTCTTTCTCAATTGGACTTCCATTTGCCATGCCTTCATGGCTGGGAACTGAAGCCCGAGTGAAGGACGTCAGGATTAACACAGAGCCCAATCCACCATCACCTTCCGAGGGCGACTTCTCAGCATTCCCTAGTTTCCGATCTCAGTGGAACCTCCACTTGCAGCACACGATGCCTGTCTGCGCTCTATGCGTGACCATACAGTTCGCGAGCTTTAGGCAAGGGGCTGGAGGTTGAAACACACAAAGACACACAGAGACAGCACAGACAGAGAGACAGAGACACGGACCTCTAGTCACTGGTAAGACACCCTTTATTCAATAGCATCATGGAGGCTTATATACCCAACAGTCAGATGGGCCAACAGGTGAAAACCTTATCCTCTGCTCCTCAAGAAAAGGCAACACGTGCTCGTGAAGCAGAGCTGGTAAACAACTTTGACACAGCTTTCAGTAACTCAAATCAGAAGGAAAGTAAAGATCTCTAGCAGGGAAGAGCAGCTGGAGGCCAGGACTCCAAATGATTCCAACAGCAGTGGTAGATGGACAAGTTACCATATGGGCATGGGCACTGCTGCCAGGGACCTCTGCTCAAAAGGCAAAATGAATAGCCCTTACCAAGGCTCTAGAACTAGCAAAAGGACAAAATGTAAGCATCTACACGGACAACCATCATGAATTTGCAACAGCCCACATCCACGGGGAGATTTATAAGAGACAGGGATTGTTAACCTCTGCTGGAAAGGATATTAAAAACAAAACTGAAAACCTGGCATTGTTGAAGGCCCTCTTCCTACCTAAGAAGGTGAGCATTATTCAGTGCCCAGGGCATCAAAGAGGCAATGATCCCATTGCCAGGGGAAATTTGATGGCTGATGAGACAGCTAAAGAGGCCATCCTGAGCTCAGAAATATTACCCCTGGCAGGGGCATCACCCTCCACAGAGGATTATTTCCAATATTCCACCCAGGATCTAGAGACTATCCAGAAACTCAATGCAGACTTTGATGAACAAAAGAGAGCTTGGAGGTATCAGGGAAAAATTGTATTGCCCAAGAAGGATGCCTTTGAGCTGGTCACCCAGATGCATCAATGGACTCATTTCGGACCTAAGATTAAATCTCTTATAAAAAAAAAGAAAAGACTGATTTTTATATTCCAGGTCTTAACTCCCTCATACAGCAGGTGACGTTAACCTGCGTTCCCTGTGCCAAGGTAAACACAGTATGCCAGATTGCCCCAGAGGGCATAAGAATTAGGGGGGACCAACCTGGTACTCATTGGGAGGTGGATTTCACTGAGATAAAACCAGGAAAATACAGTAACAAATATCTCCTATTTTTTGTAGACACCTTTTCTGGGTGGACAGAAGCTTTTCCCACCAAAAGAGAAATGGCTCAACTGGTGGTCAAGAAGATACTAGAAGATATTTTTCCTTGGTTTGGCTTGCCCAAGGTAATCGGGTCTGATAACGGCCTGGCCTTTGTCTCCCAGGTAACTCAGGGAGTGGCCAAGACACTGGGGATCAATTGGAAATTACATTGTGCATAGTAACCCTAAAGTTCAGGGCAGGTAGAAAGAATGAATGGAACTATAAAAGAGACCTTGGCTAAATTAGCCTTGGAAATGGCACTAGAGACTGGGCATAGCTCCTTCCCCTAGTTCTATTCCATGTACAGAACACCCCGTCTCAACTTGGACTTACCACCTATGAGATCTTATATGGGGGACCTCCCCCATTGGCCTTCTTGAGGGCCCCTCCTACCCCTCTACTCACAAACCCGATCTGCAGGCATGGTTGAAAGCACTCCAGATCGTCCAAGCCCTGGTGTGGAAACCCCTGGCTGCCACCTGCCAGCCTGGGCACCTCGAGATCTCGCATCCATTCCAGGTTGGCAATTCTGTGTACATCCAGAGACACCGGTCCCAGAACCTTGAACCTCTCTGGAAGGGACCCTACACTGTGCGTCTTATGACACCCACTGCCCTCAAAGTGGACGGTATTTCAGCCTGGATCCACGTGTCTCACGTCAAGCCAGCACCTCTACAGGATGACCCAGGACCCTCCAAATGGAAGCTTCAGTGTACCCCAAATTCTCTAAAGCTAAGATTAGTCAAAGCGGCCTGATTCTGCCAGGCTTGCTGATCTTTGCCCTGATGTTTCTATCCACATATAGTACTAAAAACCCCCTCAGGACTTGACCTGGATCCTGACTAACCCTGAGACTGGGCAAGCCTTAAGGCTTGCCACTGGAGTTCATCCCCTGAATACCTGGTACCCACAGCTAACTTTTGACCTATGTGTTTTAGCAAAGGACTCTTGGGAGAATACTGAACAAACTCTCTGGGACTCTTATCCTGCATGCAGACATTCTGACTGGTATATTTTTCCAGGGGGTAAGCAAACTCGACAATGTGGGGGGCCTGAAGTATTTTATTGTGCTGCCTGGGGATGTGAAACTAGTATCAGTACCTCCCAGTGGGTGACTAGCAAAAATGACTTAGTCTCCTTCACTCGTACCATAACAGGAGAGTCTAAAATCACAATCACCTTCACTGAGGAGGGAAAAAGAGCTAACTGGTTAACAGGCAAGACTTGGGGGTTACAATTGTATGATCCAGGAAGGGAGGACATAGGGATACTGTTCACCCTGCGAGTTGTTACAACACCTCCCATTAGGGCCCAACCAGGTATTACCTGACCAGGGCCAGCTAGCCCTGGCCAAGGTAGCCCCCCTTGCCAGGGCCCTGGGCCCCACACCAAGTCCTAAAAATTCTTCTGCTACCCCTGCTTCACTCCCGGCATCCTCTAATACAAGCCAGTGACTGCTTAATTTGATAATGGGAGCTTTTTCTTTGCTGAATAATACTGACCCCAGCATGACAAAATCTTGCTGGATATGCCTATGAGCAGGACCCCCATATTATGAAGAGATTGCAACATCTAGGGGTTTTGACAACACAACAGCCAGGACGCTTGTGCTTGGGGAACTAGTCATAAGCTAACTCTTACGGAGGTTACAGGTGCAGGGACATGCCTGGGAAATCCACCGGCTACCTACAAATATTTATGTAACAAGACCCTTAAGAGCCCTAAGACTTCAAAAGCCAGATACCTGATTCCCAATTCATATAAATGGTGGGCTTGTAGTACAGGCTCAATGCCTTGCGTGGCGACATCAGTTTTTGATGACACAAAAGACTACAGTGTGCTTGTTCAACTGGTACCTAGGGTTTTTTATCATCCTGCTGACACATTTGAGGCTGAAATTGACAAGCGCCTGAGGTGCTATCAGTGAGAGCCCATCTCCTTGACTCTAGCAATAATCTTAGGCCTTGGAGTAGCAGCCGGTGTTGGTACCAGTACTGCCGCTCTGGTGCAGACTTCCCAGTACTTTAATGAATTAAGGACGGCTATGGACGAAGACTTGGGGTCCCTAGAACAGTCTATCTCCAAGCTTGAAGAATCAATAACCTCACTTTCCGAAGTAGTATTACAAAATAGGGATGGGTTAGACCTGTTATTTCTTAAAGAAGGAGGACTCTGTGCTGCCCTAAAAGAACAATGTTGTTTTTACATAGATCACTCTGGGGTAATTAAGGATTCGATGGCTAAGCTCAGATATAAATTAGATAAGAGACAAAGAGATAGAGAGGCACAACAAGGTTGGTTTGAAGGATGGTTCAACCGTTCCCCCTGGTTCACGGCACTCATCTCTACCATCACTGGTCCCTTGATCATTCTCTTACTCATCTTAACCTTTGGACCCTATATCCTCAACTGACTCCTGATGTTCATTCCCAAGTGACTTAGCATTACTCAAGCTTTGGTGTTGACCCAGCAATACCATGCTCTTAGAGAAAATCCCTAAGAATCCCAAGATTGGGATTTGACCAAATAAGAGGAGGGAATGAAAGATTCTGGAGCACCACAGCATTACTGTCCCCCCTACTCCTGGGAACCAGGAGCCTGATAATCACCCACGCATGCACTGGAGGTTTGGGTACTTTCCATCCCCTTTGTAGTTTTTCTTCAATAGACCCAGGCCCTGGAACTGGGGCAAAACGACCTGCAGATGACCTGCAGGTGTTTCTCCTTGTTCAACCAACCCAGCAACTGTCATGGCATTGATCAATTATAGTTAGCTGACCATTAAATGAGCTAGTCACAATAGTTGACAAATGACTCCTGGACTCCCCTTTTGATTCTTCAGTTTCTTCCTTTAAAAGTAGCCTTTAACAACCACTTGGTGTCCTTCTACTCCTGAAGATGAAGGATCCTGTCATAGCAGTGAATAAAAATTCCTCTTACTTTTGCATCAACTGCGGTGTGAGAGTGGTCTCTTGGGAAGACTCCTCCTTGGTAAGTGGGCTTTAGGGCCCAACAAATCTACCTCAAGATCCAGCAATAATACTCTTGGGCATATACCCAAAGGATGCACACTCATACCACAAGGATATTTGCTCAGCTATGTTTATAGCAGCATTATTCATAATTTCCAGAACCTGGAAACAACCTAGATGCACCTTAAAAAAGGATGGATAAAGAATATGTGGTACATTGATTCAATGGAGTATTATTCAGTGGTAAAATCAAGATTCTTGAAATTTGCAGGCAAATGGATGGAACTAGAGAAAACCATCTTGATTGAGATAACCCATACCCAGAAAGATAAACATAGTATGTACCCACTCTTCCATTGTTATTAAATGTAAAGAAAAGGATAATCAGGCTACAATCCACAACTCCTGAGATGCTAGGTAACAAGCAGGACTGTAAGAGAGACATGCATGAATGCCCCTGGGAATGGGAAATAGATAAGATCTCCTTAGTAAATTGGGAGCACAGGGATGTGTGTGTGGGGGGGTGAGTGTGGGAATGGAGGGATGGGAGAAAGAGAGGCAGGAGGAGAACATCAGGGAATGGAATGGTTGAGTTGCAGGAGGGACAGAGAGGCAGAACAAGGAAAGAGATACATTGATAGAGGGAGATATTATGGTGGTAGGGAGAAATCTGGTGCTAGGCTAATTCCCAGGAATCCACAAGATTGACCCCAGCTAAGACTCCTAGCAACAGCAGAGATAGTACATGAACTGGCCTTCTCCTGTAATCAGATTGATAACCACCCTAATAGTCATCATAGAACCTTCATCCAGTAACTGCTGGAAGCAGATGCAGAGATACACAGCCAGACACCGGGCCGAGCTTTTGGAGTCCAGTTGAAGAGAGGGAGGAGAGATTATGTAAGCAAAGGGGTTAAGATCCTGATGGGGAAACCCACAGGACAGCTAACCAGAGGTGGTGGGAGCTCATTGACTCTGGACTGTTAGAGAGGGAACCTGCATAGGACTGAACTAGGCTCTCTAAATATGAGTGAGAGTTCTGCCTGAGGCTTAGGCAGTCTGTGGTCCCAGTGGCAGTGGGATCAAGATTTATCCCTAGTACATGAACTTGCTTTTTGGAAACCATTCCCTATGGAAGGATACCTTGCTCCACCTTGATACAGGAGGGAGGTACTTGGTCCTGCCTCAAGATGATGTGCCAGACTTTGTTGTCTCCTCATGGGATGCCTACCCTTTTTGAAGAGTGGGTAGGGGCTTGGGGAAAAGGGAGGAATGGGAGAAGAGGGGGGAGGGGGAACTGTGGTTGGTACATAAAATAAAAAAAAAAGAAAACCTTTTAAATAAAAAAAATTTAAAAAATAGAAATTTGGTCAAGCAACTATCCTAGCAGCAGTTATAACAAACTAAGCTATGCCCACCCTTACTTGTCTCCTGTCTAAGTGACCCATTTTCTTTCATTTTTAAGTCTTAAAAATTGTAGATTCCAGATCCTTTTCTTGGGCACAGAGTCTTAAGCTGCAGCAACTACTTTCTGATAATATCTTCAATGATATGATTTTTTTCCCTTGGGCTTGAATAGGGAAAGCTTAATGTTGGTCCAGTCAGTTTTCCTTTTATACAACTGGAACTGAAAAAAAAAAACCTATATATTCAATATTGCTGGTTAGTTTCTAGTTGCAGGATATAATAACATACTGCGAGCACAGTTTTTGCTTTATGTAAGATCTGAAGTACCTACAGGCCAGGCAGTGAAAGGGAGAGCAAAATAGAGCTTAGGTGTAAAGCACTGGGAAGGGGACAGTGATGAGGACCCACCTCCGGTTAACCTAGCCCAGGATTGCTCATCCGCATCCACTTTTATACGAAGAAAAGACATAAATAGTTTCCACCTTAATTAAGAAGTTAACATGAAACCACACACACATATATACACAACACTACACCTTACACATTTGGAGTTGGGCAGACTTACTAACAGGTTGCCAATTTATGAGTTTATTAACTACATATTACACCCTGAGGATGAGGAACATAAATAGTCAGATTAAGAAATTTTTTAAGACCTAACTTTGAAAACAAAAAATATTAGAAATCGTTACTACCAGTAGCAGCTTTAGTGTTCCTTCATTTGCTTTCATGGTACTGAAAATCAAAAGTGACATGAATGTCATTTTCCGGAAGGTTTAGCTCTAGATAGGAATTTATTTTTTGTTCCCAGTAGAAAAAAAAAAGGCCTTACATATCTCCAAAAAGTCTCCTAGTACTCTGTAAGGATTTTATCATTCAACTTCTTTCCCAGCACTCCTCTTACTTCCCACTCTTGTGAATTAGTGAATTTGTCTGAGAGGAAACATCTTTGCTTCTGATAGGTCATTTGGTTACAAGAAGAGAAAAAGCAGGTTTATAGAAATAACCTGGTGTTCCCGTGCTCTAAGTATCCTTTATTCAAGAAAGACTTTCCTCCTAACCCTGCTTGTGAGGACATCCTCCCTCTTCTTCCAAAATAAGTTTTGAATTTCATCCATGACTTAGATGTTAGGAGACTTCCCCCCCTCCTTTAAATCCTGATACCAGTGCTGTTTTTAAAACCTCCTTCCCATTGTATCATATTTAAACACATGCATGTAATACCACTTCAAAGCTGAGAGATTTGATTATGCGTACATTCCTTGAAGATAGCAAAGTCTCAGGTCAATGGCATCTGTCAAATGAAGTCACTAAAGTTTGTTTGCCATCTTTGAAGATAGACAGGGTTTCCTTCCTATCCATGACTTCAACCCCACATGCCATTTGCTTCTTGGCATGAACTTCACTGTCATACTGGATGACAGGAACTGCAAAAGTACTTGTATAGTCAGTCCATTCTCTCTTGACTCTCTGCATATTTATTGAAGGGGGCAGAAAGTACCACCTACGTGAACACCTGAGAGTACAAAGAATAATATTAGCAAGGATAAAATAGCCATGGTGTTCACTTTTGTGTCTGCAGTCTGCATTACTTTACTTAACCTTGGTGTGATCAGTTTCAGGAGTTTATCTGGTCCCAGCCAGGCTTACAGTTTCTGGGAGGTGACATTGTTCATTTTCAACCCAATTTGAGATGTGTCTTCAGTGAATTGCCTTGAGACAGCATATTAAAATCTTTAGCAATCATGAAATTTATTACATCCTATGCATTGTGTGTGTGTGTGTGTGTTTATATGTATTGAAATTTGAAATTCAGGGCAACAAAATAAACAAAAAGAACTAACTCCAGTCTCTTCCTCTGTATTTATTTTCTTTCTTTCAGGAAATCACAGTTAGATGTTTGTGTTGTATCCTAAGTTTCCAGATGTTTTAGGACACTTCTGTCTTCTTCACCTCCCATCTCCCATTGACCTATGCTCAGTGCAAATTTATACATTTTTAAAGATGGAAAACATGCTGGAAATAATTTTGGTTACTAGAACTTGTTTTTAAATTCTTCCATACTCATAAATAATAATGCAGCATAGAAATCTGTGTGGATATACTTTAATGCAGAACAAAACATAACACATGTGACACATGAATTTAAATCAAAAACTTTGTTCCAAATGTCTCCACAGAATAAATCATTGTAAGAAATGCACTTTCCCCTAACTACACTTGGGTGCCTCCTTTCAGAATCTCAGCTTTGAGTCTCCTAGGTGAATTCTCCTCCTCTGGAGTCCACAAGTCTAGCACAAAGAGATTTGTTTAGTCACAGATTACAGTTTTAATCATCCGTTGATCAACCGTTGATAGTCTCAATACAGCTAAGAAACACAGGAGCGAGGGGAGCCGTGGAAGTTCCCCTCTGCAACTTTTAGCATTTCCAGGTTCCTTCATGCTCTGGTCTCCTGGCTTTCTGCTTTGACTCAACAGCAGCATTTTAATTTTTTATTGGAAGGAGGAGGAGGCATCACATTTATAATTCTTCTTTTGAAGCAAGGAAAATGTGAACTTAAGTGCTTGGATGCCTAATTTAAAGTGACTTGAGATGGTGGATGTTAATGATGTGTAAAAGGCCTAAAGCCAGAACAGCTTACAGCTCCTTTCATTACATAACATGAAGGCTTTACTATTTCCCAATGGCTATAACTTTCCACCAATTTTTATTTTATTTATGTCTAAGCTTCATTATGCATTTGATATGATTTCTTCAACTTTTAGTGTAAAATAATGTGTATACATATGCACACATGCTCATCTATTTCAAATTTCAGAGATACCTTGAAGTATAACATATCCTTAAGTACTAGTTTTGCTGGTTGGGGTAAAATAAAGATGAGATTTATTTTGAACAACCATTCACACTTTTGCCTGGCCTGTAGTTACAGACCTTGATCTTTAGGCCTATTTAATAATTTTCCACAATGCTTCTTAACAGGCATCAGTTTCTGGCTTCTCTTCACATGCAGCACCATAAACCTCTTGAATGGAGTTCCATAATGTATATGTATCTGCTTCCATCTTATATGGGTTTAATAAAATATCTGCTCATGCCTCTTTCTATTTGTACATAGTGCATTGCTACATTTTATATCTCACTCTCTGTGTCATATGTAGCTATAAAGGCAAGGATGGGACAATGTCAGCACCCCAGATGGTTTGTTAATGGATGGATTAACTATATTTTTTTGCTAAGAATAATGAATATTTACATTTCAAAGAATCAAAGTTGTGAATGTTTGAAATGTTTTGTCAGACTGTTCTTTTTTAACTGAGAGAAATATGTCCATCTGTTTTTTATTTGTTTAGTTTTAATCCCCCCTCCCAATACTTAAGATGCTGTACAAGTTTCTTTCAGAAACTTCCATATTTCATTTTAGTCAATTGTATTCAGAAGCCAGGATGGCAGTGCCATAAACTCTGTTTATACTGAGCCCATAGCCAATAACCTTCAAACCAACCAGATCTGCTCCATGTCTTAGCCATTCTGTTTCCCCCACTCTCGATACACAGCAAGATGTAGATGCTGCCATTAAATTATTCCACCACTGAAATTCAGCTTTCATTTTTGCTGTGGTTTATTTGTCCCCTCTAAAACTCATATTAGAGCGTAATTGTCACTGTGATCACATTAATATGTTGGCCTTGTAAGTAGTAATTAAGTCATGAAGGTTGAATCCTCATGAATGGTTCCATGTTGTTTCAATAGAGGGCTCTTGGCAAAAGATAGGCTTTCTTTCTCTGTCCCATACACTCACACACCTCTTGTCTTCTTCTCTGATGTGGCATAGCAGAGAGACCTTGCCTACACAGCAGCTCAGTTCTCCTGGGCTCCTCACCTCCAGAGCCAAGAGATGTGGTACTTTACAAACAACTCCCTGGTGTTATTTACTTATGGCCGTAACAAAAACTGATTGTGACAAATTCATAATAATGACTTAAAAACAATAAATACCTTGTTCAGAAAATTAGAAAAGTTCCATACAAAAATAGCCACCAAGTGGCTTCCAATTAGCTCAATATGTCACTGTTTTCAAAATATCTAAATCAAGTTAAACTACCTATATTTTAATTAGATGACTTACTTCTCAATTTTTGTAATTAACTCTAATTTTAGAATAAATTTAGATAAAAAAATTGCAATGACAAAATTGTGTTTACATCTACCCTATATTCAGTTTTATCACTTGTTTGCCTCTTAATAGATAGTTTTCGTGGAAGATGAACACATACAAAGAAAGGATTATGAGCTACAAATAAGCTTTCAATCGCATCTCATAGAATTATCTATTGCCACCTTTCCTTTCGGTCCCAGGAATTAACCATGCTAGAAGGTTTCCATTTTTCAAATGCATCTTCTCTTTTCCTTCCTTGTCTCCTTTGGCCGTTCCAATTTCATATGAGTAATGCTTGTTGGAATTATTCTACTCCTTTATCTTTTTGTTTTACTTTCTGCTTTTCAGTTTGTGAAAGTTCTACTGAAATTTTCCAGATCACTAACTCTCTCTCTCTGTGTGTGTGTGTGTGTGTAAATATTCTTAACATACTAACCTTAGTTACATCTGAGTCCTTGACTGATGTTTTCAACATTTGTACTGTGTCTGGGTGTGGTTCTGATGACTATGTCCAGTTGTTTTATTTCTTGATTTTTTTCCTGTAGAGCTATATTTATTTACTTATTTTGCTATTAGTCATGCATGTTGTTCTAGTTAATAGAAGCAGTTTTAGAGAGGCTTCCAGTTTCAGATTTGTATGAATTAAGCTAGGACTTGCTGTAGGACACAGCCCACAAGATCTTCTAGTTATAGCTTAATAGACCTTCTCCCAGGTAGCCCGCATCCTGAAGTTCTTTGGGCTGTCATAGCATTTATTCCATTGAGTCTGTATGTATAGTGGTAGGGAAGCTGTCAGGGTCAAGGTCCAATTCTCTAAACTCCAAAAGGTAGTCCATATATTCAGAAATGAACTCAAGGTGGGCTATGCAAGGATTTCTGGTGCTCAGATGAAAGTCAGCATTCCTCAGAAACTTATGCAACCGGTATTTCAAAAGAAGTCATTTCCCTTACCTCTGTCAGAAAGGAAATATGGTTACCTGTGGTGCATGTTTGCATATCAAAGTACATGCTAGCCTTCAGGCTCCAGTAGTTCTTACTCCTACCTGTTATACATTTCAATATCTTCACTAGCCTCCTGGCCTTACCCTCCTCTGGGCTACTCATATTCCTTATAACCCAGCTGTCTCTTGCTATTCCCTTTCTTGCCAAGTTTTATTCTCTGTCCCTTGCTATCTCCACTATTTCATCTTTCATTTCTCTCACAGATAGCCTTGGCCAGACTCAGTCTGTTTCTCTTTCTCTCTGCTCTGGACTATTCCAGATGACTTTGGATTTTTCTCTCTCTCTTGTTTACACTAAAACCCTTCCTCCCCATCGTGGAGCAGTAATGTTGGTAGCTTCGTTACTGTAACCCTGCATATATAGAGGCATTCTGTGAGGTTCATTCTTCTAAGCCCAGTCTTTTCATGAATCCATTTCAATGCTGTGACTGACTTTCCAACATGTTATCTCATAAGAGAACTTAAATTTATAACTTTGGATTCAAACTTCTTTGCTTTATGGTTTTCTATCTACTTCCTGGAATCCCTGACCTCTGACCTTTGTTGAGGATGCCTCTTTTTATTTGCTGTTTGTTTGTTTATTTGTTTGTTTGTTTTTAATCACACAAGAGAGAAGGATGTGGGAGTCAGATGAATACTTTTTACCAGTGGAATAAAACACTGGCCATCTTTCTTCTACGATGGCAGGGCTGACCATGACAAAGTCTCTGACTGTATTCTGTAATGATTACTCTCCCCTTTTTACCAGAGCCAAGAGCAATCTGTCCTTTCTCTGAGAACCTGGTGATTAATTCCACGAAAAATTTGGTTTTCCTTAAGATCATCACTTCACAAGCTTTCTCACACTTATACTGCCCCACACACTTAGCACCCAGAAATTCATCAAACTCAACAGTTTTAGCCAGCTACCCAGAAGTCTGTTTCCATTGAATAGGTTTTGGTAATGTTGCTTCAGATACAAGAGTTTCCTCAAGTGTTGGGTGCAGTGGCTTCCCCCACCGTATTTCTCGAATGGAGCAACAGAAAAACAATTGAATCTGTGCCTATTATTTTCCCTCTACTTTCTCCTGTTGTAAAGGATCGTGACTCAAGAACCCTTCAATGCTTGGACAGAATCACCATTGTCCTCTGAGCGCCCTAGGGACAAATGTTCAACTCAACTGTTAGCCTTTAATTTTTCTATGTTGAAGAAACTCAATCATTTTTTCCCTGCAATATCCTACTCTTCTGATTTTGTTCATTTTGTTCCATGTTTCTGTTTAGTCAGGTCCTTGGTCGTGATCTTTCTTCACTCTCTTTGGAGAACAGAGACTCACTATGTTCAAATCAGACTGTTTCTGTCTGCTCCCCCCAGACTCCTTTATTGGAAGGACTGTGTACTACAGGAGGCCATTAAATCAGATTTGTGAAACAAATAGGTGTTGGCGATCCATACCTGGATCCATTCATCAATTATAGATTGCAAAGTGGTGATTATCATCCTTTTATTATAAATTTCTGACTCATCAGTGCAGTCTCTCTGGAAGGAAAGTGTCTCTCATTTATCATTTGGTTAGCTGGCTATACAGCTGTTACAGAAAGATGGGAAAATGTCTCTCATTTATCATTTGGTTAGCTGGATATATACCTGTTAGAGAAAAGATCGGATAGAGGAGAAATTCTTTTCTCTTATGTGCTGGTTTTAAAAATAATAATTTAACTTTCCAATATCCTCTAATATGGAGATCTAGATATCATTTATGCATTTGAATTAAGTGTATGGTTGCATGGTCATTGTAATGAGAACTACTTGTAAGGCTGGATCAGGAGAATCAAGAGTTTGAGGCTCGTTTAGGCTACATAGTTAGAACCCATCTCAAAAACTATGCTTTCGTGGATTCCGTTTTTGACAGGATAAGCGACACTGGTACTGAAAGTTTATTTGTTCTTGGCCAGTAGGAGTCTGTGATTACTGACAAGCATCTCTTTAGACATTATGATGCTGCATACCTTCTGTTATACCTGTACTTCTCCAGATTTGAAATAAATTGTTACACTAAAATGTCCTCTTTGCTTAGTGGAAAATGATTGCAAACTATAAAATGAGCTATGGAGGACTCATTATTTCCGAGCTTGTTATTATCTCTAGACTTTTAAAAAGATAGTATTAAAAATCTATTTTTTAAAAAAGATAAGCAAATAACCCCACTACATGATTATATAGGCATGAGCATATAGGTATGTATTGCTATAAATATAAATTCACTGTGATAGTAAATTTAAATTCTTTAATCATATATTTATATATTTTGTTTCTATGTTAAAAAACTAAATATTAACAATATTGAAATATCCCTTGATGGTTGTTGTTTTAGCCCCAAATATACTTATTAATGGCCTCAAAATATCAATACTAACAAAATAAAAAGAATCTAACTAGTGAAAACTTCTTAGCTATTTCTGGTCTACTCTTAAACCACACACCAAAAGATAAATATGAAGAAGCTTCTCTAAATCTTCATTTTGTATTTGTAAAAAATATGTATAGTTCATAGTATTGGATTTCATGTAGACAATTTCTTGCAAGTATGTCATGTACTTTCAACCTATTCAGCATGGTCATTTCTTCCTTTTAGATAACTTTCTGTCTCCAATTATTCTCTACTTTCCCCTTCATTTCCCTTCTGCTTTCAAGTCACACACACATACACACACATGAATAGACGCATATGCACACACATGATTTTATGTATTCAAAGGCTAGGGTGAAAACCTGTGAGCTTAGAGTTAGAGAAGCAACAGGCTAACTTCTTCTCTTTGCTGATGTCATGGAAGCCACACTTCTTCCACACCACTGGAACTAAAAACCTCACCTATGCTCCTCCCTGTTACTTCCTGTCAACTAGTTGCTAATGCTGCCTCTCTGAGCCCAGCTTAATTTTGTTTAATTAATGCAAATGCAAGACATCTTTACATAGTTAAACAAATGCAGAATAAACAAATGCACTACATCTTTGCCTAATTAAACAAATATTCCACAACAGAAGGGTATATCCTGACTTAACAGCTTAAGAATGTTCACATCCCATCCTTGTTGGGGCCGGCCGGCCTAAGATGTGAAGCCACTGCTCACAGTGTGTCTGTAGTCTGGAAGCAGAGAGTACACTGACTGGATCCAACTCAAGGATCTCCTGAGATCATGGAGCCCCTAAAAGTGAGTTCCTTCACATAACTATGTCTCCCAAAGGTTTCCAAATTAGACAAAGAATGTCAGCAGGTAGTTAACAAGTTTCAAAGCCATGAGACTATAGGAATGTTTCACATTTAAACCAGACATCGTTGAAAAAAAATTCCATAGCTGGTGTATTGCTGTTTATGACTCCCATTCTTTGTTCTGTTGATCAATGTGTTTGTTGTTGTGCAGATACCGTGAGGCTTTGGTTACTAAGACCCCGAATTATGACCTGAAGTCAGACACCTGCATACTTTCAGTACCTTTCTTTTTTGCTCTTCTGGCTACAAAGGATTGTTTCTGGTCCAATGGGCATTTTTGAATCGTTTTTTTTTCTTTTTCTTCTAAGAATGCCATTGGAATGTTAATGGAGGTTGCATTAAATCTTAAGATTGTTTTTTGTGCTATATCTATTTTTTACTATATTAATTCTGTTGAACATGGGAGGTCTTCCATCTACTGTGGTTCTTTTTAATTTCTATTTAATGTTTTAAAATTTTTGCTGTAGAGATCTTTCACTACCTTGGTTAAATTTATTACTAGGTGAGGTGGTTAATCATGATCGTCACCTTGATTAAATCTGGAATCAATTAAACAACACTTCTCCACTTCATTATAGAAAGAGATTCCCAGGAGGCATTAACTGAGGAAGGAAAGTCTTTCACATGTGTGTAGCACTGTCTGCCACCAAGACAGATATGAAGAATGAGGAAAGAACTTTGCTGCCTCCTTTTGTGAGTGAATACTGTTGTTGCTGGCTGCTATCATCCTCCACTGCTTTTAGAACCCAGGTTTGTTGGCTTTCCTATGTGGTCTGAAGGCAAGAAGACTGTTAAATCTTTGGCCTGCAAATGCAGATCAGCTACGCTGAAACTTCCATTATTGATGACTCAGCAGCTATAAAGTACTCTGTGCCTCCAGTGTGATGTCAGCCATTGTTGGAATATATACACTCATACTGTGTGTGTGTTGTCTCTCCAGTGTTTTGTCAACCATTGTTGGAATACACACTATCATATTTTGTGTGTCTGTGCCTGTACATTTGTGTGTACGTGTATGCATGCAAGTGTGTTTGTGTGTGCGTGAGAGAGAGAACATATTGTTATATTCCTTGAAAGAACTCTAGTACACTAGATGTTTTTTGAAGCTATTATGAATGAAATTGTTTTCCTGATTACTTTCTCAGCTTGTT
Organism: Ondatra zibethicus; assembly: GCA_004026605.1. Classification (NCBI taxonomy): domain Eukaryota; kingdom Metazoa; phylum Chordata; class Mammalia; order Rodentia; family Cricetidae; genus Ondatra; species Ondatra zibethicus. Next base: position 33,134 of record PVIU01008763.1, read on the forward strand.
TTCTATTGGTATCTAGAAAAGAAAATGATTGTATATGTTGATTTTGTATCTTGCTCTTTTGCTGAAGTTTTCATAAATACTAAGTTATTTTTTTTGGTTGAGCCTTGAGTAACTCTTTTGTACAGTCTCATATTGTTTGCACATAGGTTTGATGTCTTTCTTTCCTGTTTGTTTCTCTTGTATTTGTTTCTTGTCATATTACCATAGTGAAGAGGTCAAACACTATATTGAAAAAGAGTAGAGAAAGTGAACATTCTTGTCTCATTGCGAATTTTACTAGAAATCCTTGGCTTTCTTTAGTTTTCTATTTAAGCCTATAGCCATACCAGCCTGAACATGTCTGATCTTGTATGTTTCCTATTTAGTATAATATTATTATTATAATTATTACACTGCATTTGTATATGACAAACTTAATAACATTATACTAAATAACTATATGCTAGAATTATACTTAATAATACTATATGCTAAATAATTATTTAAATATGTTCCCTCTGTTTCTAATTTCTAATGCCACAAAAACAATCCCACACCAGTTTGGAAATTATTATTTAAAAGGGGTTATTTATTGGAGGGGAAAAAACCTTACAGTTTAATGTCCCAAACCACAGTCCTCTCATTGCAAACAAGAAACAGAGAGTCTAGCAGTCTGAACAGGAGCTGGAAGTAAGAGAGCGAGTGGAGGGCTGCCGCTGCTTTTTAAAATGGAAGAGACCATGCTCCAGTGGGCTGGTATCTTAGTGGCTATTGGCTGAAAGAGTGGAAGGAGCTCCTGCAGTGCCTCCCCCTTTTGTTTAAGTAAGCAAGTTCTAAACCTACTATGAAATTATATAAGATACCTTTTATAATTAATTCAGAGACCTTTTTCACATAAGTTTTTAATTTTTTATTTGGTTTGTGTGGTAAAAAAGATCCATTCTAAAATAATATCTTCCCTCTGCATTAAAATTCCTGTAGAAGAAATTCTGGAAGGCAATATGACTAGAATGCAACTAAGATATGGATATCCACATGTGCCTCCTGTAATTTTTCCTCAACCATTGTCAGTTCCTTTTCTGCTTCAGCACTTAATTCTCTGGGACTATTCAAATCTTTAGCACCATATAAGGTTTTGTTTAAATGAATTATTAGATCAGGTGTTATCCCAACAGCCGGTCATAGGCTGGAAATGTCTCCTAACAATCTTTGAAAGTCATTAAGAGTCCATAAATGGTCTCTCCTAATTTGTGCCTTTTGTGTCCTAATTTTCTGTAAACCTATTCTGTAACCTAGGTAATTAACAGAATCTCCTCTTTGAATCTTTTCTGGAGCAATTTGTAATCCCCATTTAGCAAAATTATCTTTACTTCCTCAAACATTCTTTCTAAAGTATCTATGTTTGAATCAGATAGCAAAATGTCATCCATGTAATGGTTAATTATAGACTTAGGGAATTGCTTACATATTATTTCTAATGGCTGACTTACAAAGTATCAACACAGACTGGGGCTATTGAGCATTCCCTGTAGGAAGAAAGTCCACTGGTATCTCCTCATAGGCTGATACTTATTATAAGTAGGCACTGTGAAGGCAATTTTTTCTCTATCCTTTTCTTGTAAAGGTATAGTAAAGAAGCAATCCTTTAAATCAATAACTATAAGAGGCCATCCTTTGGGTAACAGAGAAGGCAGAGGAATTCCAGACTGTAGAGGGCCCAAAGGTTGAATTACCTTGTTGACAGCCCTTAGCTCTGTCACCATTCTCCATTTGCCAGATTTCTTTTGTACAATAAACACAGGAGAATTCCAAGGGCTAGTTGACTCCTCTATACATCGAGCATCTAATTGCTCTTGTACCAACTGTTCTAAAGCCTGCAATTTATCTTCAGCTAGAGGCCATTGCTTAACCCATATTGGCTTCTCAGTTAGCCATTTTAAAGGTAGGGCTGTTGGTACCTCTAAAGGTTTGTTAGTTGCTTTATGTTCTTGTACAGCCTGAATGGCTGGTGACCTTTGTGTATAGTACCTTATTACATCTTTCTCAGAATTATGAGTTCCTGGGACTGCAGGAATGTTAATCTGGGTATTCCATTGCTGTAGCAGGTCACAGCCCCATAAATTTATTGCAATATCAGTTACATGTGGCCTTAGCTTTCCTCTTTGACATTCTGGCCAAATATAGTTAACCCATCTCATGCTTTGTTTTACTCGAGATATGGTTCCAATTCCTAGTAATTGAACATCTGCCTCTTGAAGAGGCCAATTTGGATGCCATGATTCTGGAGTGATGATATTCACATCTGCTCCTGTTCTATCAAGCCAACAATCACAATTCCATTTATACGTACTCTCAGCTTTGGTCTCTGATCATTTATAGAGGTTTGCCAAAATATACTCTTCTTATTTCCTAATTGAATTTCTGACCTATCCTCCAAATTTGAGCCATCATTTAGAACCTTATGGTCTTGCACAGAAGCTTCTAGAGTTTTTAATTTTCCTCATGTGACATGTCCTCTACGGTTACTGGGAATGACTGGGCGACTTTTGGCTAGGGGGCCTGTGAGAGGCCCCTCAGGGAGTTTCCCTATGGTATCGGGTTGCCTTGTCTGTCTGTTGTTGATCTGCATTCATTGGTCCAATGTCTTCCTTTACCACACCTCCTACATATTCCTTAAGGCTGAAGTTTTCTATTCTTGCCATTTACAGATGAAGTGTTATTCCTAGAAATTCCTTGCCTGCAATCCCTCTTTAGGTGTCCTAATTTACCACAATTAAAACATTTGGCAGGTTGATGTCCCATCGCTTTGGAAATTTCTTCTCCTTCCCAAGATTCATCATCGTAATTAAAGGTCTGAAAATTCATGGTATGCTGGATCCATTCATCCATAGGTGCTGATCTAGACCTTAAAGGCCCAATTATTTTTTTGAAGTCTAATTTTGCATTTTCAAAAGCCAATGATTCAAGAATTAGTTGGCTAGCTTCTGAGTCTGTTACTCCTATGTTCAGAGCCTTAATTAACCTTTGCAAAAAGTCAGTATAGGGTTCTCCCTGTCCCTGCCTAACCCTGGTATATGACTCCACCTTTTTCTTTGGTTCTAGAATCCTGTCCCAGGCATTCAAGGCTGCTTTGTGGCATAGGGACAATACTTCTTCATCATAAAGAGCTTGGACCTGTGGATCAGTGTATGCTCCTATGCCAAGAATTTGATCCTGGGAAACCTCCACACCTTTTCCCCTTCCTTGCTGTTCCATATGTTTGGATTCTTCTCTGAAATAAACTCCAAACATCAAGGAAGGTCCATCTTCTAACAGTACTAATGCTAACTGGGAGAAATCAGGGGATATAGCCTTAACGTTAGAAGCCCAAGTCCTTATCATTTCCTTAACAAATGTAGAGTGCAAGCCATAAGTAACAACGGTGTGCTTAATTTCCTTCAGATCATTCAGTCCTATCAGCGTCCATCTACCTTCCTTGGCTCCCTTTGAGCCTTTAGAAGTTGACGCTTTGTCAGGATAAATTACAGGGTATGTCACTAAAACCCTGGGTAAACCAGTTCCGACAGCTGGTGGTGGCATTGTATCCAGACCTTGTGTCTTCTCACCTGCTTCATCAGCTCCGATAATTTTCTCAATCATTTCAAATCTCTTAATCATTGTCTCATGTAAGGCCTGAATCTCCTGACCTGCAAAGGTTTCTAGTGATTTCCCTATGGCATCAATTTTCTGGTTCCCATTCTGTACCTGTGATTCCAAAGTCTTAATGTTTCCTTTCAAAGATAACATCTCCTCCTTGAACTGCCCCCGGATATCATGTAAGTTGCCATCCTGGAGGTATATTCTGTCTGTTACCTTATCCAAACTCTGCAATAACTTCTGAAAGTCAAATTCAACAGCCTGGACCCTTTCAGGTAAGTTCCTAGTACCCTTAGATAAGGAGTCAATTTTGCCTATCATGGTATTAATCCTATCAATTAATGCCATATACTTCCATAATGATATAATATGGAGAAGAAAACTGAGAACTAATAACCAGTAAATTGAGGTACCTCTAAGGTCACAGAGGCCTCGTGTGATTTCTTCCATAGTAGCAGCAAAAATCGCAGCTGGAGTCCCATTAAATACAAAACTTGCCATTTTACCTGTTAACCAGCAGATGGCGTTGTTTTCGAGTCCTGACTGAAATCAATGGAAAGGTGTCAGGATAGATCCTGTGGTAAAATCTGCCCTAATACTTGTTAAGAAAGTGGGGGGAAAATGAGTCTCAAGAAGTTAAATGTAGCAAAATCAATTCTATACACAGAGCAAGAAATCCAAAGTCCGGGTACAGGGAACAGAAACCCAGAAGCTTCCAGTGGCTAGCAAACAGTGCGAGGGTGTCTGCCTGCTGCTCCACTGAGGATCACAGCTCCTACCTGATGGAGGGGTTGTGACACAGCTGCTGCCGAGGTTCAGGTGCTGCTGGTCACCTGTTCTTATGCTGTGTCCGCTGGGATAAAGGGTTGAGCTGCAAAAGCCATTGCTGGGAATTTCAAACAGTGATTCTATTTAAGCTGTCGAAATATCCCAAGGAGTTTTTGCCCAGGGAATTTTCAGCGTTTGGCAACCCGTCTCATGCTGCCTAAGCCCTAGGCTGTCAGGAAACCAGGTGGGCAGCGTGGATCCCAGGAGGCATGCAGTTTTTAACTGCTGACTCCATGCACAGGCTGCGGCTGGCGGAGGGCTCATGCTGGCGGCAGGCAGCCAAGCTGGGGGATGGAGGTGAGGGTGGGGTGTTGTTCTAAAACCAAACATTGAGGCTCCAGATAATGCCGCAAAAACAATCCGATACCAGTTTGGAAATTATTATTAAAAGGGGTTATTTATTGGAGGGGAAGAACTTACATATCAATGTCCTAAACCACAGTCCTCTTGTTGCAAATAGGAAACAGAGAGTCTAACAGTCTGAACAGGAGCTGGATGCAAGAGAGCAAGTGGAAGGCTGCCGCCACTTTTTAAAATGAAAAAGACCATGCCCCAGTGGGCTAGTATCTGGGCGGCTATTGGCTGAAAGAGCAGAAGGAGCTCCCGCAGCAAATTTCTTTGAATCTTTTATTTTAAAGGGAAGTTGGTCTTTATCAAAGGCCTTTTCTGCATCTATTGAGATAATAATGTGATCTATATCATCGAATATATTAATATTTTACTCAGTTATATAGATTAAAGCAATCGTAAATCTTTTATGAAACCCACTTGGGTATGGTGAATTATTTTATGTATGGTTCAATTTATTTACAAGTAGAACTATGATTTGATATCTCTAGGGGATTTGTTACAGCATCCCATATACTCTCAAAGGGTGTTAGTATACACAGATGCACCAGACACATATAAAATAGGGAAGGGTTTGTATATAGTATACACATGCCCTTATTTTATCTTGTTGTTACTAGAGTATTCTTATTACATGGCATTATATAAATGATGCATGAATAGTTTTCAGACTTTTTGTGTTTACTAAGGTTTATGTCCCACCAGGTCCTGCAGTCGTTCAGTCCCAAATTAAACACACAGAGGTCTACATTAATTATAAAATGATTGGCCTATTAGCTCAGGCTTCTTATTAACTCTTATAACTTATATTAGCCCATAATTCTTATCTGTGTTAGCCATGTGACTTGGTACCTTTTATGGCTAGGCAGTCAAATCTTGCTATCTTGCTTCCTCTGCGACTGGGTCATGACTGGGAACTGAAACTTTCCTCTTCCCGTAATTCTCATTGGCATGCCTCTACTTCCTGCCTGTTCACTACTGCCACACCTATATTTCCTTCCTGGCTACTGGCCAATCAGCACGTTATTAAATAAGAAAAAATCTTTACAGAGCAAAACTATTGTCCCACAGCACTTTTGTTCTGGGGTCAATAACAAATGGAATGGCTAAAACATGTTCAATGCAGCTGCAGTTTTCCTATAAATATTCTCAATCTGCAGTTGGTTGAATAAATGGATATAGAGCACATGGCCTAGATGTTTTAGTGTAGTTGGAAGAGTTGCTTATCAAGGTGTTTCAGCTGGATCAGGTATACATTTAATAGTGACTACTGCTTTTCCTAACAGAATTTAAATTGTGGATGTTGACTGAGCCAGGGGTCGTTCATTGGGTGTACAACTCAGAGTAAACTTTCAGTGTCTTTGTGCTCTGCTCACATCATTTCATCTCCAACATTTTAACTTGGACACAAATGCAGCTTTGAAGACCTCAACCGCAGTGGAAGTTAATTTTCCTTCTCTTTCTCTCCTTGACTATTCAGTATTTGATTAAATAAAGAAAAAATTAATCAACCACTAGCATATTCTCCAGAAAAGATGTATTAGCAACACTTACTGTGAATGTAACCTGAGCACCGATGCTCATCAGCAATAGAGTCTCTGCTGGAAAGAGAGGCAGAGCCTCATATCCCAACTCAGGGACAGGGACACAAGCTTTACAGCTTGTGCAATTATTATGCTTGCATTTTTGTTAACCAATCTCACTGAGATAGCAAGAATTTTTATAAACATTTTCATTTTTCTCTACATTGTAATCAATTATGACAGCAGGAGAGAAAGGATAATAATAGGATATAAAACCATAGAAAATACTCATTTAAAAATTCATGCTATTTCTATAAATTTTATATAAAGGAAGAAATTGGTCAACTCATAATAGGCCCCTTTGAGAAAAATAATTAATCAAAAGCAGTTTAACCTAAACAGAAAGTTTAATGCTTCCAGGAAGTAATTCAGTAGGATTTTGATTATCACAACCTCTCTTGAGTAAGTACACAGGAGTACTGTCAGGATTTTGTGTGTTATATTTTTTCCTATCTGTTACTTAGCTTACTTGTTTTAGATGTCACACATGCAATTGCAGTCACTGCTGACTTTCATAGTTGATGGTGTCTAAAGGAATTCCAGTTGCACCTACTACATTTCGTCTCATATTCATCCCGAGCCTTTTTAATGCTGGTTTTCCTTCTTTTGTCCCAACAGAATTGAGCTTTTATTTTCCTCCATTTCCTATGAAGAAGTTCATTGCTCTATTGCATTTGGTTTGCAACATTCCTAATGCTGCAACCCTTTAATACAACTCCTCATGTTGTGGGGACCCCATCCATAAAATTATTATCCTTGGTCAATTTTCCTACTGTTATGAATTGCAATGTAAATATCTGATATGCAGATAATCTTAGGTGAGCTCTGTGAAAGAGTCATTAGATCACCACAGGTTTGAGAACTACTGCTCTACTGATTTGTTTTTCTGTTCCTGTCTCACTTTTCTTCCGTTTCATTTCCTACTCTATACCATCATGATATTCCACTCATTAATTTGTGAACGTGATGCGGTATCAGAAGTCTAAGGAGACATAAGCATTGCTCACAAAACATCTAAGAGCACAACCATTGGTTTTAGAGTTGGGTTTGCATTTGGGCTACTTCACCTACCATGTGTCTGACGATGGATGATGTAACCTCTCTTACTCTCAGTTTCCTTATCTATATAATAGAAATAAAGTACTTCAGTTAAAAGGCTGTTACTTAATTATAGATGTTGTCTGGCATATAGAATGTGCTCAGTGGGTGATAGCTATTATTACTTCTCATGATTTTCAGTAATTTTAGTAACATACTCAGCTTTGCGATAGTAACCAGATGAGTTCATTGATATTCTGATGTAGGCCACAACTCCTGTTATACTACTAATCCTAAAGATATATTGTTTATGAACACTGATTTTTGGTATTTTAAATTTGAGAATTTTTACCATATTTATTGAGTTTATTAAATAATAAAGTCATAAGATTGAAAGAGATGGAATAGCAGTTAAATAAACTCACAGTACCTGGGTTTGGTTCCCAGAATATAATGGTTATAATGGTGGATCACAAGTGTCTGTAACTCCAGTTATGGAATAATGCTTTCTTATGGTCTCTGTGGGCACCAGTTATGCATGTAGTATACAGACACATAGCAAATAATAATAAGTAAATCATTAAAAATAATAAATCTATTACCTGTTAGCAAATCTTTCTTGTTTAAAAGAATGCAGTTAGTAGTGAGGTCTACTTCTGTGTTCCATCTGTTGAAATGGCAGACATCCTATAGCTATGAAGAACTGATGACTCACTCAGAGAAATCAAATGTGAAAAGGAAAAGAAAATATTCTGTTATTATTATTATTAATCTGACCTTTAAGATTGTGCTAAAGAATCTCAGGTCCCCTTAGCGTTATCAACAACCAATGAAAACACTGACAAATAGGAATCATAATTGCTAATTTTGAAACTCATCTTAATATCCTTTGACTTGAAACAGACCTTAGGTAATTAATTACATGTAAGTATTTTGATTTTGTTTCCTGATATACTTGACTTTTACTTTTTCAAAGGCATAGTTCAGATTACATAATCTTTAAGATGAATTTTCATTCCAAAATATAGTTGTATAATTTTTCACTCTTTTGAGAAATATCTTACGTCAATCTAATGTGTAATGCATTGGTTTCTTCTTGTAGAATGAAACATACACTGTGAAGAGTCTCATCCTTCTCCCCTTCAGTAAATGAAGGGTTAGAAAATGCATCAGAGTCACTGTGATAATGCAGAAACTCATTCCATCCCCCCTGCAAACTGGGTAAGCCTTTCTTAGTTAATAGAGCAAATTTGTAGCCATATTGGTTGTCTTAAGCAATGAGATTTTCTGGTTTTTTTTTTTTTCAGCAAGAAATCCACAAATAAGCTTATAGTTTGTGATGGTTATGCAAAACCATTTATAGGTATATAAAATATGTGGCAGATCCTCATTGCTCTTTATGTGCTTTTTCTTTAGTATGTAAACCTCATGGGAACAGGGATTTCTTTTTCTGTTTGTTTTCTTTTCAGCCCCTAGGTGGATACTGACACACGGCAGATGCTCACTAAAAGCTACCATGTTGCTCAGTGCTATGCGGACAGTGTTCAGATGTACAGTGGTCACTGTATATTTCAAGTCAGTATGTGTGGATGGCACATGGCACATCACTGGAAAGCATTTGTGGAAATGAACTATTTTGCTGTTGTTATGAGTTTACTTTATTCTGCCCTTCTCACAGAAGCATTGTCAACACAACACTATACCTTCATTTTCAACATGGAAATAATTTAATTTAATTTTTTCTTTAAAAAGAGTAGAGGATATTAATCTGTAAATAAACAGTTTTTTTTTATCTTTTTGTCCCACCCCAAAAGTGTCATATTTTTTGTTGTGAAGACTGTAGCTCCCCCCCCCCAAAAAAAACAGTAACAACAAAAACAAAACAACCACCTTAAAAAGTCTACTTTTCTTCAGATGGTAGAGCTTCTAATATCTTTGTATTTGGTGGTGGGGTACTTTTCAGAAAAAAATATTGCTTTATTCCCTCTTTCATCTTCGACATTATTTCTACACTGTACTTTCAGAGTAGAGAAGCTTACACTGACATCTTTGATTCACACTGCCCATGGTCCACCTGCTGAGTTAACTTTGGATTAAAGTTGGCTGCTTTTCATCCCAAGCCTTGCCTCTGCCAAAATGTTTAGTGATTCTGAGTGAATCCTGTTATCTTCATGCATCTTAGCTATTTGCTGAGGTCTGGAGAATTACACTGAAAAAAAGACCTGTAATATCCTCTGCCTCGTTCTTCATCTTGGTAATGACTCATACAGGCTCTGACACATTAAGTGAGGGACAGGAAATGGCTTAATGAATGCCAAAAGCTAGTACAATTTTTTTTTTTGGAAAAAAAGTTGTCTTTGGGCTAAACTGTACTTAATAATCTCTAACAAGTAGGGCAGATCTTCCTCCTAAAGACATTTAGTCCTTCCTTTTCTTAGTTGGAGCCAGTTGAAGTTCTGAGCCAGCAGCTAGACTTCATTGGAAGACTGATAACCCCCATGCCCAGCAATCCCTTAAGATTGTTTTCTCACTGACTTGTGTCCCACAGGCAGAGAGTACAGGGTCCATGCAGCTATAGGGATAACTCAGGTCATCAACCTACGTTTGCTAAAAGATTTATTCCAGTACAAATGGAAAAACAGCTGTTCACTCTTAGATAACATTTTTATAAGCATGGTTGAACTCCTTGCCTAATTGATTGGGGAGGTCATTATGTTAGCTCCAGGTAATTAACATTTCCTTGCTATTAGAGCTATCTCAGCTCTTGTTATCATTCCACCCTTCAATTTCCTTCTGTAATAGCTACACGTTAACTTTACTCATGCTTAGGCTCCTCAGCTCTCTCCATGTTAAGTGACAGAACGATGCTGGAGAATGTCAGCATTAACTGCAGTGAAGCAATCCTATCTGTGTACGAAAACAAACAGAAACACCTCAAGGATTCCTCTGTGATACAATAGTCCTTGAAGTCAATGACCTATTACAGTTACATCCAGCTCTGCTGATTAATTTTGTTCATATTTTCACACGTCCTATAGCTGGTAATATTTCCATAAGAAGAAATCAATAATAATCTGTTCTTATCTCACACACAACAGCTGAGAGGCCAATAAATGGTAGTGTGTGCATCGTGTTGATACCTCTGAGAGCTATTAGAGTTTGGCGAGGTATACAAAATGTATTATAGAGTAAGTTTCTTGTGAAAGGGACCTCGGTGCTAATACAGGACACAAAACAGTTTACATAGTGGTGAAAAATGCTCATGAAATGTGAGATTCGGTTTTAGATTGTCAGTCTTTACAAAATCAGAAACTGCAACCGTGTACAAGCAAACTATTGCAAATGCAAACAAAAGCAGAGGCCCAATGAGAATTTGACTTAAGCAAATCACTCAGCCTTTGTCTGCTGATGAGACAAGTAACAGCAGTGCACGGTAACAAGGCTGTCCTAGGGTCTGATTTCATAAACTGGAGCTACAACACTTAATAAAGACAGAAGATATTAAATATATCATTTCCCCCACTCTGTGTTTTAGTATCAATCAGAGTAAGATGTGAAGTCTTTTAAATAAGGAAAATCTTGATGGTTGATAGACACAACTGAAATGGACTTTCTATGAAGTACCAATAATAATAAATACTTCATCAGTAGTTACCATCACACAGCAGAGAACCCTTTCCCAGGATTTTCTCCATCATCTCTTTAGAGCCCCATCCTTTGGCAACTAAAATTAAAAATGTTAAAAACAAAACGAACAGACAAAACAAAGCAACCCTGAAAAATACCACCACTCTCTCTCTCTTTCTGTCTCTCTCTCTGTCTCTCTCTCTCTCTCTCTCTCTCTCACACACACACACACACACACACACACACACACACACACACATATGATATGTTTTTTTTTTTCAGATAATAAGTTTCCACACTGATTCAGCAAGCTAGATCAAGCCAAATTACAAGTATAGCACAGGGTTATGACTGAGAAAAAACAACTCCCAGGTGGGTTCCCTGGTCTCAGAGAATAAGGTCAGAGAAGTTGCACCCCAGGCTTTGGACGGGAAGTTTTATAGACACTAAGTGAGGGGTAATGATTGTCCAGGTAGGAGCTGAGACTGTGACCAAGTATAGTCAAAAGCTAAGATCCCGGGCGGGCACTTGAGTGGCATTCCTTTGCTCAGCACTGGGGAAAGTATGGCAGAAGGGGTTTTTCAGCTTGTGCAGAGATGAGCCGGAAGCTCTAACCAAACAACCCCTACTTTGGGAAATAAGCAAACACAGTCACTATTTGTCACTATTTATAAGATCTGTATGTGCCAGCTCTTCATGAATCATTGTTACAGGAGATGCTGCTCTGCTTCAGTTGTTAAACCATGGTTTCTGAAGGAAATTCTACTTGTTAGAATTATTAGTCAAATTCATAGTCATGTCCTCCATAAACTAAATTATTTGAATATTTGGTTATTATTGATGATACTATTTGGAAAGTGTAGGAGATGCAGATTAGAAGTATGTCACCAGGAGTGGACTTTGGGATTAAAAGCTTCCTGCCACTTCCAAATACTCTCTCTGCTTTATGCTGGTGGCTCAAGATGTGAGCTCTCCATTGTCTCTGTTCCTGTCACCATGTCTGCCAGGCTGCTACCCTGATATAATGGACTCTTATCCCTCCGGAACTATAAGGCTAAGTAAACCATTCCTTATATAAATTGCCATGGTCATGGTGTTTCCTCAAAGCAACAGAAAAGTGAATGATATACTATGTGTGTGAAGTATCCATTGACTGCCAATTCAGGAAACAAATCCATCGTGCTTGCTTTGCAAATGCTTCTATGACTTCAAAATCTTAATTCCCGTGCCTTAAAAACTGGTTTTGTGCTTTTGTTTTTATAAGACCCAGTATGATAATGGAAATTCATAAAGTTGAATGCCAATTATTTTGGTTTTTGATTTATAAGTCCCTTCCACTAAAAAGCATCTGAATGTATGAAGTGCTTTTATAGATTGGCATCAGGGGCTTGTAGCTGTTTCATCTATGATTTTGACACTGATATATAATGATGGGATGCCATCTGTGCTTGCCACGCTGTGTGATATGGCATAGCTGTTGCTTTAAGACAGGGTTCTGAGTGCTTTACTTTCCCTAGTGAAGAATTTAAACAAAATTCCTCTAACTTTGGTCAATCAAACATACTTCACTCTGGCAGTGTAATTGCAACTACTCGACGTGGCACTTAAGGACAACATTAAACATTTTGTCATGGCTGTTGAATAGAAAAACAACTTTTGAAAATGTAGGCAGTTTGCAAATGGCATGCAGACAAGTATATGAATAATTTCACCAAGAGAGACTGCAGAACCACACATTCTTGACTTAGTTGCCATGTTATAGACTGGAGGGACAGGAATCACAGGATGATGAAACTACTTTTAACCTTCCTTGCACTGTTTCTTCTCTCACACCTGCTAGGTTCCTTAGAAAACATGGATTTCTTTAAGGAAATATCCTTGGTCTGCTTCTACCACTCTCAATAAGGGGCTTGTGAAATTTATCCACAGAACTCAAGTTCCGAGTGAACTAAAAACAGAAGCCTTAGCAAGAACTAGAGGATAACATTAAAGCCCGTGTCACAACCTTATCCTGCTGCAGTGGCACAGCCCTACGTGACACAGCTGAAGACTACGGGTGTTACCTTTGTTAAAGGAAAGAGGACTCCCCATATTGGGAAGGGAATATTTAAAGATTAGAAGTTAAAGAAAAAAGGTGATTCCTTTAGAAAAGATGAAACCCACTTTTCATGAAGTCCCCTGAGGAATAGGCCATGGTATTTGAAACTTCACCAAATCACATATGTCTGGATATATGTATATGCATGTACATTTTTTCAACAAATCTCTTGAAAATCTGTTGTTTGAAGAGATAAATATCACAAATAATTAAAATTTTATTAAAATTATGAGAGTTTCTTATACAAGCTTCTAGATACAAAAGTGAATTGAGTAAGAACTGAGTTTACTTATAATGGGTAGAGCCAAGGAATCTAAAATTTTAGTTTTTCCATATTGTGTTACATTTAGACATTTAGTTCATTGATTTTTTTAGTGATTTTTAATATTTTATTTATTTTTTTATTGTTTTTAGAACTATATATTTTTCTTCACTCCCCTCTCTTACTTCCCACTTCCCTTATACCCTCTCCCATGATCCTCATGTTCCCAATTTACTCAGGAGATCCTGTCTTTTTCTACCTTCCATGCAGATTAATTAGATCCATGTATGTCTCTCTTAGTGCCTTCTTTGTTGTCTAGGTTCTCTGCGATTGTGAATTGTAGGCTGGTTTTCTTTTCTTTATGTCTAAAAACCACTGATGAGTGAATACATATTATATTTGTCTTTCTGTGTCTGGGTTACCTCCCTCAATATGTTTTCTCGATCCATCCATTTGCCCAAAAATTTCAAGATGTCATTATTTTTTACCACTGTGTAGTACTCCATTATGTAAATGTACCACATCTTCTTTTATCGGTTCTTCAGGCGAGGGGCATCTACGTTGTTTCCAGGTTCCGACTATGACAAATAATGCTGCTATGAACATAGTTGGGGACATGTCCTTGTGGTATGATAGGGCATCCTTTGTGTATATACCCAAAAGTGGTATTGCTGGGTCTTGAGGTAGGTTGTTTCCTAATTTTCTGAGAAATCACCTTACGGTTTTCCAAAGTGGCTGTACCAGTTTTTGCACTCCCACAAGCAATGGAGGAGTGTTTACATTACCCAACATCCTCTCCAGCATCAGTTCTTGTTCTTGGCCATTCTTACAGGTGTAAGATAAAAATTTAAAGCTGTTTTTATTTGAATTTCCCTGATGGCTAAGGATGTTGAGCATTTCCTTAAGTGCCATTCAACCATTTTAATTCATCTGTTGAGAGTTATCTGTTCTTTTGATGACTAATTTCTTGGGTTCTTTGTATCAACCCTCTGTCTGATGTGAGGTTGGTGAAGATCTTTTGGCATTCTGTAGGCTGCCATTTTATCTTGTTGACCATGTCCTTTGATTTACAGAAGTTTCTCAGTTTCAGGAGGTATCTTTATTATTTGTTTCTGTAAGTGTCTGTGCTACTAGGGTTATATCTAGAAAGTGTGCCAATGCGTTCAAGTGTACTTCCCACTTTCTCTTCTATGAGTATCAGTGTGGTTGGTTTTATGTTGAGGTCTTTAATCCATTTGGACTTGAGTTTTGTGCATGGTAATAGATATGGATCTATTTTCATTCTTCTACATGTTGATATCCAGCTATGCCAGCACCATTTGTTTAATATGCTTTCTTTTTTCCATTTTATAATTTTTGATTCTTTGTCAAAAATTAGGTGTTCATAGATGTGTGGATTGACATTCAGGTCTTTAGTTTGGTTCCATTGGTCCTCTTGTCTGTTTTTATGCCAATACCAGGCTGTTTTCAGTACTATAGAGCTCTATATTGGAGTAACTCTCACCAAATAAGTGGAAGACCTGTGTGCCAAGAGCTTTAAATCTCTGAAGAAAGAAATTGAAGAAGACACCAGAAAATGGAAAGATCTCCCAAGCTCTTGGGTATGCAGAAGTAACATAGTAAAAATGGCAATCTTACCAAAAACAATCTACAGATTCAATGCAATCCCCATCAAAATCTCAGTAAAATTCTTTACAGACATTGAAAGAATGATATTCAACTTTATATGGAAAGCAAAACACCAGGATAGCCAAAACAATCCTGTACAATAAAGGAACTTCTTATCACCACCCCTAACTTCATTGATCCTTTTAAACAGAAATGTGGAAGCCATTACTATTGACCACGAACCATTTCTTCTCTGCTCCATCTAGTAGGGTAAGCTGGCATTGTATCCTCTGCAGCTATGAGGAGCTTGACATGCAACAAGTTTTAGTTGGCTGATGATCTGAACGGGGTAATGCATGTTACTTTGGGGCTTGAATATCTTATGAATGATACAGAATTATCTTGATTGCTAATCTAGGCTTCTCTCTCTTTCTATATTTCCTTCCTTCCTTCCTTCCTTCCTTCCTTCCTTCCTTCCTTCCTTCCTTCCTTCCTTCCTTTCTTTTGGCTTTACAAGACAGGATTTCTCTGTGTAACAGTCCTAGCTGTCCTGGAAGTAGCTCTGTAAACCAGGCTGGCCTCAAACTCACTGATATCTGCCTGCCTATGCCTCCTGAGTGCTGTGATTAAAGACTTGCACCTGGCCTTTTATCTTTCAGTGTGCTTGATCATTTCTTTTCTTTCTGCTTGGTTCTTTGGTTGTTAAAATTACACAAAAGTGTCTTTACCTGCACAAGATAAGTATGTAGCAGAAACCACACACATATCTCAGAATTATAAGCAACTGAAAGGTCAGAGTTGTCCAATCAATCACAATTTAGCCTGTTAGGAAATGGATAAATGAACTTATTTAACAAAATTTTTAAAAACGTTTCTTTCTTTATAGATGAAATCATTATGGTCTCAGGTTGGTAAACTAAGAACTTAAACGTTAGGAGGAAAGAATCAATTTAGCAGCCTGTGAACTTAATTCCAGATCTGTTCATTTTTTTTTGTATAATGATTCATTAGGTATCCAGAAATTTACTTATTTCCTGTTCTGAAGATTTTATGCTAGCATTATAAATATGAGCTTTTTATATTTATATGAATACGATGATTAGGTCTTGTAAAGAAATTAGATGACTGACCATAGGAAGGAGGTGTAATGTTTGATTCCCAGATTTGGGGAATGTCATTGGGTGGATGACATTGCCTTTTTCAAGATAGGAGGGAAATATTGGTGGGGAACCAGTGGTTCCACTGAAGACTGTGAATTCTTATGTAGACATGTTGACTTGGAGTCACCTTTGAGAGGGCCAGTATCCACCCAGATGCTAATTAGAAAGTATGTAACTCATAACTGAAACTTGGATTTACAGTTATCTATGGATTAATTTATATCCTATATGCGTAGCATATTAAATTGTAGAGGAGGAAAAGTCAGGTGAGAAGAGGTTTTATTTAAGGACAGAGTTAAGGAATATAAATATTTGCTCTGTAAGCTAAATGTTTATGAAGCAGACACTGAAATGGAAGAACAAGGATTAAATAACTAAAATTAGGGAATACATATAATAATTTCAGTTTTACATAAATGTCATGTGAATGTCACTTTATAAAATATTTTAATCACTGAATATTATATAGCATTTAAAGAAAATCACAAATAAATAGAAAATAATAAATTTGGTCATTGAGTTTTACATTTGGGGTTCAAGTTCCACTTTATTAGCTGAGAGAAATAAAGCTGTTGTACCTATTTAACTGAAAAAAAATTTCAAAGTTGATCTTTGACTTATTTCTTAGCATTGTCACCCACCCAAACCTAATTATTTGCAATGCTAAAGTGAACTAATTATTTCTTTGCCTCATATGTTAAATATTATTTTTATTCACTCAACTATCCCTTTTAAATATTCATTTTACATGCTGCTAATTATTATCATTGGAGAAAAAGAATTCTTTCTGGCTAATCACAATCTAAATTTAACAACAAAAAAGTCTTACCTGATTTATGTGGGAGCCCATGCTGATTTTAATTATAGACAGAAATTTATCTACAAAGCAACTGGACATTGACCTTCGCTTCCTAAACTAAATGTCTTGTAAAACAATTCAATCGGCTCACATTATGTTTCTGTCAATACAGCAGACAGAGCATTCTTAATGGTAGTAATTCAACAAAAAGATAGGAAATAATAAATATTTAGGCTACAATCAATGGCTAACTTAAGTCACCGAACAAAGGATCAGATACCCAAACCACAGGTTCACTGTGGTCCTCTGAAAACTTGAAAATCCAGTGAACACACCACTACCTTTAGTGGTGGGAGAATTAAATGAATAATTCTCAGTACAGAAATCAGCTAAGGGAATGCATGCATACACAAAATGAGACATTAAGAAATCTAACCCAAACCCAGTGTGTTTTGGCCTCTGGGTATGAACCTTGTGTGTGTTCTAACCCCAAACATTCTGGGCCTCTTATTGTAAGTCAATCTCCACTGTTACTCCCTTCAATGGTAACATTTGAGAATGTGGTATTCATTGGGACTATGTCAACTCAATATTCATGTGGTAAAAAACTTTAAAATTACCATTTTAAACCGTAAAAGAAAATTCCCTTTTAATCTAAATTGAGTTTATTGTAGGTTTCATGCATGAGTATCAAGCACTCATGATTATTAAACTCACTATCCAGGAACATGACTATGATGATTATACAGAGAAGCACTACACAGGCTAAACACTTGGTGTATCATGGTAATATTGTTACTGAGAGTGAAGATGCATTTTTGCAACAACTCCAGTGTGCTGTACTTTGGAAAATCTTAAGAAGCTTTTAATTCACTTAGGTTACCTTAGATGTGATATGAGTTAGGCATATGTCAGAAGTAATTATAAACTGCTGTAATCTTAATTCATCCTTTCTGCATCCAAAATGAGTGATGTATACACAGATGTAGTTGCAATTCTTAGCATTTGTTCATCCACTGCTGAGTTCTGAAAGGAAGGGCATCTAGATGCATGCATGCTTGACACTGTCCTAACTGCTGTACTTGGCAAAGTTGTAAAGAGGCCCCACATGCTTTTTCTTCCACTGGAGGGAAAAAGGTTAACGTCAAATGCAACAAATTGACAAATCTTTAGAAAATTAAACAAATTATTAAGTTTAAACTTCAAAATCAGCAATGTTTTACTTAAAAATTTTAAGATAAAACGAGCACATAGCAGGAATGTGAGGTATGAGGGCTGTCACAGACCTCTCACTGAAGCATTTGTGAAGCTGAGGTAGGGTGGGGGGGTCATGAGTTTAAGGGTCATCTGGACTGTGTTGCTAGACCTAGTCTCCAAATCAAAGAACAAACCCAGTACCACTAGCAAAGATAAAAGCAAAAGTCAATAGAGAAGGAAATGTGTTTAAAATAACAAGTAAAAATTATTCATGATTAGAAAGCTACAAGAAATCTGAGTGGTTCCATTCACTGATATTTCTAGGAACATTTTCACTATTAATAGAGAATGTTTCAGTTTCACCTTATAGACATTTATGATACATACATAGAAAAGGAGGGAAGGTTGGCACCACAGATTGCATAGAGGAAACATTGATGTGGGATTCCCCTCTGTATGCTGTGAATATGTTTTATTACCATTGGTTAATAAAGAAGGTGCTTTTGACCAATGATTTAACAGAATATATCCAGACTGGAAAAGATATATAGGAGATTAGGCGAGTCAAAAGAAGCCAACGCCAGAGACAGACACCTCCGTAGGATATAAGAGCTAGTTAGCAATATGCTAAAACTATTGGCCAAACAGTGTTGTAATTAATTCAGATTTCTGTGTTATTATTTTGTTTCTGGGCAGCCAGGAATGAACAAGCAGCCTCTGCCAACACACATTGTAGAGATCATGTGGCATTATGAAGACATAGTTAGCAAAGGTGTCAGGCTTATTCCTCTACTAGATACTACATTTACTATAAGTTTCAAAAAAAATAATGTGACTAGTAAACCTATATAAATATGAGATGGGAGAATGTAGCATTTTATGCACTGTATGTGCAATATCTCCAGTTGTCTAAAGTGACTCTTTTAGTGTGGTATTAATACCTTGTCATTATTTCCTTCATGTGTAAAGTGAGAAATATAATTCACTGAAACATAATTTCAGTGAGAAATGAGTAAGATAATACTTCTGAAGTGGTTACCAGTGTGCTTTTTTCTTAATAATTGGGTTTTAAGTGGCAATAATTAAAGTTGTTCTTATTATGCTCATTTACACATTCCAGTTATGAATTTATTACAATTCAAGTTCCAATTCACCGTACTTGTGATGCTTTTTACTGTTAGGGGACCTAAAAGCCAGTTCTTCCCAGATGACTCAGCACTAGACACTGTTAAGAGAAGGGGCTATCCTAGTGGTCAGGTTAGAAAAATGGGAGATCTAGTAGTACACATCTGATCTGCTTTGCAGCTAGCTGTGGCCCATGACCACTGGCCCCTGGCAGTCTTATTCTTATGGTGATTATGTTCTGCAAGAGGTCTCAATTTCTCTCATAGGAAAATTCCTTTGAGCTTTTAATTTTCCTACTGTTCAATTATCCTGAGCTCTGAGGCAGTTGTTGGATCCTGTATTTGCTATTTTAGGACCTTTAGATGCAGTGTTTTCCACCATTCCTAGTACTACAACCCTTTAATACAGTTCCTCATTTTTCAGTGACCCCCAACCATGAAATTATTTCACAATGACTTCATAACTGTAAATTTGTTACTGTTATGAATTGTAATGTAAATATCTGATATGTAGGATATCTGATCTTTGACCCCTGAGGGGGTTGAGATTCACAGGTTGAGGATGGCTGCTTTAGACTATTTAACTTAGTTTAATAGAAGTTCTTTATTTGAAGTTACTCAACACTTTTCTGTCTCTGAACTAGATGCTAATTGATGTAACATACTAAATATTTAAAGTATGGAAAACAGACCTGCTTAAGTTCACACAATTGATAACTTGTCGGGCTCAGAATTATGATCAATTAAAGATTCAAATTGTTAACCATTTATCCCACTGGATTCACTCTCAATCCACATCTTTCTCAGGACTCCAAGAAGCTTATTTTAAGTTCAGTTTACCATCAATCGGGATCACCAGCAAGGAGCTGGGGCAGAGAGGGGGGCACCGAAGCCTCTCCCAGCTCTCCTGGCAGAGTTGCTGTAGTATGCTGTTGATAAATGGCTTCAACTCCTATCGAAGACCTCTAGAGACTATCTGCTGCAGACTGTTTCCATTTTCTGATAATACTCTACTGGAGAGATTATTTAGCACTGCCACATAGCAAAACATTGCTGCATTGCCCCAAATAGTTCTCCAACACCTTGCTACACCTTTGCAAAATGTCTCTTCATTAGATACTCCTTACGTTCCCCTAACTTTATTACACCATCTATAGTCTGCAGGGACCTTGACCAAAGCAATAATACTCTGTACTCTCTTACCTAACTCATAATGCCTCGTTAATAACTATTTATCAGGCTAAGTGCAAAGATTTTTCAGCAATGTATTTTAACATTCTGCATATTTTTATTTGGGATTTAATCATCTAGATGGGCTAGGGAGATGGTTCCATGGATGAAGCTCTTGGCCTGAGGAGAAAGAGAACCCGTGCAAAACTTCAGATGGAGTAGTGAATATTTGCAATCCTAGAACACCCCTAGAAAGCATTGGCAGAAGAATCTCTGGAAGCTTAGAGTACGGACTTGGTACTTGCAAGTAAGCACCAAAAGAGACCTTGCCTCCAACAAGTGACAGGATGCAGAAATTGTCCTCTGACCTCTACACATTTGCTGTGCCATAGACTTCTCTCTCTCTCTCTTTCTCCTTTTCTCTCTGAAATCCTCTAGAGAAGAAAATCCATCTTGAATGTTAGCAAAATATTCTTACATATATAATAAAGCTTATTAGGAAAAGAAATATTATATTTGTTAATGTCTTCTAAACATGATTTTCATTGAAGCAGATGTGTTTAGACTTTTTCTCTGAAAAAATATCATTTCACTTATAGCAATATAATGATATAGATAGATGGATAGTTAGAATACTGGTAGGTTAGTAGGCAAAAACTTCTTGAAGCTTTACCTGTGGGCATCTCATTTTCAAATTATGGGCTTATACTTTATGCATTTACACACAACAGTGTATTTTTAGAATTATGCCTAAAGGTAGGCTGTACAAATTCAAAATATTAATACTGCCAAAATTTTCTTGAAGTTGTACTAAGTTCTATTTTCACTAAGAATAAATTAAAATTTCAATTTTCTGTTACATTTTCAATACAGTCTAATAGGTAAGAATGTAATACAGTGACTACTTTTATTTCTCTTCAGGCCAGCATTAGTAAGATTAAGTCCCTTTTGTAAATTTTTAGAGGTGGAGAGAGGGATCCTTTTAGGCAAAGGGTCTTTAATAACACCAGCTAAGCTGTGGAGTCTGAAGTCGGGAGTTTAGACTCTATTCACAGCCAGAAAAAATTAAGAAATCTTCTCTTTTGGTTCCTCTAGGAGGAGGTAGGGAGCAGGAGGATATAGTACTATAGGAAAACAGGTTTAGTTATTATGACCTATGGCAGAGGTACAGGAGTAGGTTATAGGCTACTTGAAAAGGATTATTCTCTTTGGGGCAGGGAAAGGGGACTTCATTACTGTGTGACCTTGACATGGCTGTTGTTTGGCTTCTGTCTCCAGATGACCAAGGCTACATCTGTTTTCCTGCTTCCAGCCTTCTCTTCTTTGGGTTCCAGTGGTATTAGTTCTCTAACACCTTCTTTTATGTTCACCATTTGTAGTTTGTTCTTTATTTCAGTGCATTCTGTTCAGCAGTCATTATTCATTTTTCCTTGCTGAGTGCTATATTGGAGCAGTTATTTTCATAGCGATTTTTGTGTTAAGGATAATTGGTCCCCATCATTGACACATTGCTTATTTTTCTTTCAGTTTATTGATTTTTTTCTTTTTTCTACATAGCTTATTTATTTATTTCTTTGTCTTATAGTTATTTTTATATGGTCGAATACATAAAACTTCTATGGTTTCTATTTTTGTTTTTTATTTATATATGATCTATTTTATCTGTTTCCTAATATACTTTAAATTGTCCTCGCTTTCAGTGCACATTATGTTTCCATGTCTTTATGATTACTCCCTGTTAAGTGGTGATATAGTGATTCAGTGTTCATTCTAAAGTGACAATTGACCATATACCTATTATAAAAACATTTACTGAGAATCCAATTTCCACCATCATGTGCAATATTTTTTTAAAGTCAAACAGATACATTCAGAATTATACATGTACACATATAACTTCCTTTGCAGGTTTGTTTTTGTTTGTTTGTTTTAAGGATAGCTTGATAAAAGGTTTCATCTTATAGTCCAGTCTGATGCAACTCATTGTGTAACTCAGGCTGGCCTTGACCAATCAGCCTTTAAAGTGTTGAGATCACAGGTACGACCCATCCTGAGCAGGTGGGAGGCTAAAGCTTAACATTTTTGTTATATGAACAGAAATTACCAACGTAGACACTGGTGTCTTCAGAAAAAGAGTTGACTTATAGTCTTTAGTCTGACTTGTGAATACTTTATAAGTTTGTCCCTCTTTGCTTCTGCATCTTCTTCTGTTGCAGTATCACCATTTCTGAAGGTTAGTCTATAAGAATGACTTATGTTTTCTCAAAAAACTCGAGTTGTGACTACTCACAGTCTTTGTATATTTTGCTGTTTCCCCTGTACCGATCTCGTCTTCTTTTCCTGGTCATTCAGATTTCACCCTGGGTATGAATTCATTCTTCGTTTTCTTTTCTTTTCTTTTCTTTCCTTCTTTATTTCTTTCTTTCTTTCTCTCTCTCTTTCTTTCTTTCTTTCCTTCTTTCTTTTTTAAAAACTTCATTATTGCCTCTTTGGGAGTTTCACATCATGCACCCCATTTCCATGTATCTCCCAGTCCCCCGTCTTCCCCTCATCACCGCCATGTCCCCTCCACATAAGGAAACAGTTCAAAGTAAGCAATAAAAAAAAGCATCGCACCCTCCAAAAAAACCACAACAAAGTCCACAACAACAGAAAAATCTCTTGCTTCTCTTCTATTCTTGCTTCTCCAAACCTCTTTATTCATCCTGGTGGCAACGGAGGTTTGTCTGCCGTATAGCATACCTCTTTGTCCTTTCATTTTACTCTATGTTTAACAAAATGAGTCATTGGTGTGATTTAAGGCCTCCGGTTTCTGATACACCATGATCAAAGAATCCTAACCAGAATGCCTCTGGGATATCCTGTGACTGCCACTGGTATATCCTGTGACAGGTAACACATTGACAGGCTGGAGTCTGAGGAACTTTAAGTTCCTTGTGGGGATGACAAAGTGGGGGCTGCAGGGCACTGTCACTGAAAACAAGAGTTGCCAAAAATGTAAAGAGTGAAGTACTTAGCAGGGTCTCAAGCACCACAGCTGAGGGAACACCGAGTACATTCCATGCCAACTTCTAATGTGGTGAGGAGATCCTGAGATGTGAATTGAAGTCACTGTAAGGCTAAGGTAATCAGTCGTTTACTAAGAGTTGTGGAGTTTGGAAGAATTGCTAGGGATGGAGTTTTGTGAACTCATTCTTTTAGCAACGATCCTGGTCTTCCTATAACTGAAGAAGGTGGTTTTGTTGACTCAGCAGTTCCTTCATTTTGTAAATAACATCATCCTGGAACCAACTGCATACCTGACAACATTCCATGATGCAAATAACCATGTTCATTTTTATTTTCTTTTAGTTTCAAAGAGTTTCTTGTGTATAATAGGTACTTAGAAAACACTATGATACAAGCAAACTAAACTTACAGAAGAGAAGTGTATGTGCTACACCACAATCACAATCTGGTGTTTCTAATATTTTTTAAACAATGTACTATGTACCAATAACTTAGGATAGATATATCACTTCCTTTTAGTTCAAACAGTGTTTCTATTCCTAATAGAACAAGACAAGGACAAAATTTATTTTACAGAAGTGGAGTAAGGCATGCACTATCATCCTTTCTGGAAAAATTCTGGTTTTCTATAGAAAATTATGGTTGCCGTTATTCAATATAACTATATTGCTGAATGTCTAGTTTTATGTGTTCTCATATGTAACATGCATTCAATAAGAAAAGTCCAGAAAAGTTAACAATAACAAGTCCAACTCATTTCAAAGACTTGGGAAAATTTTTCCTTAAATATTTTATCTCATAATTGTGAAAACCTAAAAATTTATCAGGTGGTAAACCTGTAGCAAAATGCATCATATTACAGAGCATAACAGGATTCAACAACAAAAATCAATAGGCCACAGATGTATGATACACTATATAGACAACATTGAAAAGATAGGAAACTAATCTCTCTCTCTCTCGCTCTACTTCTCTCTGTCTCTGTCTCTTTCTCTGTCCCCCTCAAAACTATGTACTGGGTACTTTTGTAATTACAATTACATATGTAATTATAGTTTCATAAAATTATTAAAAAGTCAAATCCATAAGAGACAGGCAAGGGGAGATCTGTTAGGATGATGGGATGGGACTGTTCTAATAACATGATGATGCTCAGAACTGTATAAATCTGCAAAAAGTCGTTGAAGGATAAATATCACACGGTGACTTTTATAGCAAATAAATTACAACTCAATAAAGTGCTTCATAAAATCATTGAATCACATCCTAGCAAATTTTCCATTAAAGTATAAATTAGCAAAAGTTTCAGAGGCTATTTTGGTAAAAGTATATCAAACCCTAAAGATTATAGTTCTTTCTGATGTAGCAATTGAACTTCAGATATGTTTTTACTAAGTAAATAGCATAAATTATATATGTACCCCACAGAAACATAAAAATTTCCACCTAAAAATATTCTGTGTTTATAATACTATCAGACTTTTCATTTGGGCTTGTATCTAAGTGGTGCCTTAATCAAAGATGTAAATTTTGGTCTAGGATGAGTATTAAATATAAGATAAAATGGAATTAACCTAATTAATGTTCAAGGAGATATTACTATAGTGTTAATTCTATTCCATTATTAATTCTGCTCTTTTAAATTCAGGTAGTTTTCTTTTTCTTGCCTATTCATGCTACCAACTTTACCGAGCTATGTGTCTGTACTGATAGACAGATACTTCTTTTGTTAATACATGGTGGAGGTGTCCATGTAAGGAAGGAAGTATGAAGTGTTGGTTTGTGGCTACTTGACACACTGGACATTGATCTGTTCCATTCAGACCACTTGCAATCTACTTTGTTCCCAATCACTTGAATTGGTGTACATATCTGACATTTGCGAGCTGCTTTAAACCTTGTGAATAAAAATAATAGATTATAAATTGTGACAGCGAAACAAAGCAGAAGGGATCTGGACTTCAGACCAAGTGTTGTAGAAATGCCCTCTGCTAATGTGAAAGAAAAGCGACTTTGGTTAAATCCACATCACTGTTCTTGTTTGTATGCAACTCATAGTAGAACTCCTGACACAGGATAAGTCAAATGTGACATTAGGTGAAGTTGCATCACTAGCAATATTAGAATTAAAAATTAAAGGTCATAAACACAAAGATTGGAGTTGTGTGAGGGAGAATTCTGAGGGCTTGTGAGAAAACACAATAAATCAAGACAAGAGTCTTCTGATTTCATTTTCTTCAAAACCACAAAATTCCTCTTGGATTATCCTTTTGAGCCCCTCCTTGGTATTTTGGATAAGAGTGAGTTCACCTCAGGTTAGTCATTGCAGCTGCCTACTGTTATATGTTTATATGCCTCTGAAGAAATACGTGCTTGCCTACCACATGTGGGTTGCCCTTGTGATTGAGCACTTTACTCATGTGACTTCTCTTAACCTCTAGATTATAAATTGTCTGATGCTTTGAATACAGTTGGCTGTTTCCTGAAATTTACGTTGGCCTCATTTATCCATTCTCCCAGGTCACACTACCTCTAGGGCAGTGACACATTCCATTGCACAACTTTACAGTGTGCTACCATGTTCTCTCCAGATCTGCTCCCTGAATACAAAAATCTACATCTATGTCTAAGAGGCACTCAGTGTTGCAAAGATTTTGTCTGTTCACATGAAAAAAATAATTTTGACTCCCGGGAATATATCTGTTGTGCAGCAGCAACTGTGCCCTGCAGAGATAAACCTCAGACTGATACAGTAAAAGATAGCTCAATAGGAAATGTTTTATCAAAACCTTTGGAATTACTTTAAAATAGGCCCGTCAAGTCCTGTAGTTAGAAAATATGCTATGGAGAAAATTAAATGCATGTTTTGACCTAAATAACCATTCAGGCTCCTACCTAGTTCAAAATTTACATTTTATGTTATTATATAAGTCCAGCATTGTTCAAAGGTGATGTTAACTACAAGTAGATAGATTGCTTTGAAATTTTATTTTTCTTATCTTTGAAAATAGCATTACTTATGAAATGCCAGGATCTATGATAGCTAGATTTATGGCATACTGTACAAAAATAGTGTCTTAGTTGCAGTCCTATTGCTGTGAAGAGATACTATGTCCAAGGCAATTTATAAGAGGAAGTATTCAAATTGGGGACTTGCTTATAGTTTCAGAAAATGAGTTCATGTATATTGCGGAAGGAAGTGTGTCAGCAGGAAGGCACACATTGCACTGGAACAGTGGCTGAGAACTTACATCTTTATTGGGGAGAGAGAGAACAGAGTGATATATAATTGATTGATAGATAGATAGATAGATAGATAGATAGATAGATAGATAGATAGATAGATAAAGAGACAAAAGGGACAGAGAGAGACAGAAAGACACACACACACAGATATAGAGATTGGGACCTCATATGGACTTTTGAAATTCAAAATTCACCCCAGTGACACACCTCCTCCTGCAAGGTCATACCTTCCAATCCTTCTAAACAGTTCCACTAACTGGTAAACAAATATTCAAATATGTGAAACTATGGGACCATGCTCATTCAAGCCATCACATATAATTATCCACATTTACTGAAAATTCACTGCTATTTTATACTATTGTTGAAACTCCTTCTGTTTAGCTGTTTTGGGACACCAAAAGAAAATATTGAAGTTTTGTTGTTGTTGTTGTTGCTAATTTTCATTTTTTAAATAAAACACATGCAGGTCCAGTGAGACGGCTCAGCCATAAAATGGACTGAACATGTTAGCAGGACAGCCTGAGTTTGAGGTTCCAGAACCCATGATAGGAGAGAGCTGACTTCCCAAAGTTGTCTTCCGACCTCTGTCATGTACCATGTCATGTGCTCAACATGACACACACAGCAGACACATACAAACACACCACCACCACCACCATCATGAATAATTTAAAAATATATACATTCATAAAGGAAAACAAACAAGATGCTTTGTGGAAACTGGAAGGGTTTAGCTTCCCCTCATCCTGGCTAGCACCTGTTGTCATTTGTTTTCTTGATGATAGCCTATCCAAGTGGGATGGCATGGAATTGCAAAGCAGCTTATATTTGTATTAAGGTTGAGGTAATTTTAGGTCTAAAGGCTTTGTGACAGTTCAAAGATTATTTATGATAGCAGATGCAGTATATATACATATATATGTACATTATATATACTTTTACTAATATATTTTATATGTTGGTATCATATGCTATGCAGAGAATATTGACTTAAAATATACAGGAACAAAATCCCTATAAACTGTGGCATAGAAACAATGGGGATTTATATCTATCTTTATTATTAAAATGACAACAATCCAAATAGAAAGTCATCAAACAGTTGTTACAAATGTTTACTGTTAAAATTAGAGATGCTGAATTTTAAAACTCATTTGCTTGATTTTCTACAGGTAATTTGGTCATGGGAAAAGCAATGCTGATGGATTCAGTCCTTTGGAGAGTCTAAGACAAAGAGCTAGACCTAAAAATTGTGACTCAGATATCCCATATCTGAGAAAGCCTGAAAGACAAAAAGTGCACATTCATCTCAGAGTGCACATACCATATGCCTAAAGACACCAACAGAATCCTCAAATACAAAGTGAAGATGCTAAGTATTTGGGTGCCTTCAAGTCCTCCTCATCTCCCTGAAGGACTAGCTTCATTGTCAGAGAAAATACATAACCATAGATGTGGTGGCTTGGATGTGACAGGAAGGAAGAGAGGGCTGTACATTTTCTCTACCTACCATTATAACTGTTCACAAGCCAGTGTGAAGTGAAGGATTGATCACACGGCACAGAAAGAAACGTGCCCTGATCAACACACCCAACCTTTCTTGTTCCCTGTAAGATATCCCATATCTATAATTATTTCTTTTAGCACTTTCTCCATGCTTGGATGGAGTCAGTCAAACATTCTCTAGCTGCAACTGCTCTAAGTAAAATTAAAATGTACTTTAGTTTCAAGGATGCTTGCTTTTGCATGGGTAGAGCTAGTAGCCACTTGCCTCAGCAAAACAGCAGCAGGTGAAATATGGTGAATTGCATGTATTTATAGATGATGCTGCAGGATTTCTGCTGTAAGACTGGATACTGTAAGACTGGAGTCTGTACTGTTGATATTATGCTCTGAAAGACTGTGCCATTGAGGTCAGTTGCAGGCAGCTGCATTTCTATCTATGGCCTGGAAAGCAGCTGGGAAGTTTCAAGACTAGAACATTTAAAGTAAGTCTCGATCTACCACAGTCTAATAATTAGGATGAGCAATGATAGAACTGAGTGTAAGATGTCATGGTCTTGACATTAGGGAAATATTTCCCAAGAAATGATTTTGTGTCAAGTCGTTGTTATTAAAATGAAAATATTTAATTATTTTTGTGGTCTGAATAACAAGTAGAACAAAAGGATCAATGCAATAAAGTTTATAAGTTAGATTATGTGACTGTCTCATTGATTAGTACTTTAGCAGAAAAGCAGATGGGCTCTGATTAGGCTTATAAATATAGAAATGTATTGATTACCTGAGCAAAACTCCTTGAAATGTTCTCCGCATGAAGTCAATGCATCTTTCAAAAGAGAGAAAGATGTGGCTTGTCCTTCCAGGCTCCAGGTAACTTTGCAGAGTTGACATCTCAATAAATTACAGAATTCTATTGACCTCTTTTTGGGCTGTCCACAAACAAAGGGGATTATGTTGAGTATCTTTTGGAGAATATACAGAACCCAATTTTGATCCTACTAGATTTAAATGTTGTCAAAGTTAGAGTCTGAAACAGCAGACAAAATTTTGTTTGTATTTGTTTGCAGAAGGAGCTGGACTTTTCTGGAAAATTGTGTACAGTTTTGGCTATAACCAATTCTGGCTCTTCCCTTCAATTCCCCATTTTTAAATACTGTAAGAGATGAGTTGCTTCATACCTTCTGACATCCCTGTCTGCTGTACTTTTCCCACCTCTGTATTTCCTCTTCACATACTCTAAATCCAAACAGCACAAATTGCCTTGTAGAGACTCTTACCACCATCCTAAACTCTCCAGAAGATTTGGATATCTTCCAGCAATTGTGTTCCTTCCTACTCTTTCCTTGTGACACTTAAGGAGAAATAATAAGTTCTCTGAGGGACAAGAGCACACTTGTAATAAAATGATAAATGAAAATAGAAAATCTAAAAGAAACCCAAGCACTTCTACATGAAGTGGCTTCCACGGTCTAGAAGGACTTCTCCTAGAATATCTCATACTGTGAAATGCCTTCACGTTGTCTTCATAAAGAGAAATTCTAGAAACACTTTCAAGATTCCAGAAGGCATCACTTAATAAATGTTAAATGTTAAGGCTGTCACAGTTCCCAGATCCACTCAGTCTCTGCAGGATCCTGGCTCCTCCTCCTCTCTGCCAGTCTTTTCATCCTGATTAAAAGAGAAATGGGTCCAAAGAAGCTGGGATAAATCAAAGAAATTCATGCCAGTCTTTGTCTCTCCCTATTTCTATCTCTCCTTTCTTCCTTCCTCTCTCTAATATGCATGTCAGCTTGTGTGTATGCAGGCATATATGTGCTTTTATTCCTGGGCATGTGGAGGTCAGAAATTGACGTCAGTGTCTTCCTCCATCACTCTCCACTTTATACACCAAGGCAGGACCTTTGCTGAGTCAATAGCAGGATGGTTCAGTATGTCTCATTAGTATAGCTTGCTCTAGGATTCCCTGTCTCCATTTAGAGTTGTAGCAGAACAGGCAGGCCACCAGATAGGCATTTACGTGGATGCTGAGGATGAGAACTTCAGTACTCACTCCCACTGAGACATCTCCACAGTCTCACAGACACCTCTATTTTAAACATGAATATTAAATTTTTATTAGCTCTAGTTCCATGTTTGAAGTCATATGAGACATTTTATCTATTTTATTATTTTATATCGGTATCTAAAAGATGGTTTGGGGAAACTATTTTGAGAATTATGAGAAATGAAGATTCTAATTATAGAATGAAGCGGGAGGAAACATGGAAGATTAAGAAGTTAAGTAATTTCATACGCTATTGTGTCCTTGGTTTATAAGAAGCAATTATATTGAGTACTATTATGTCTTTAGGTATACAGCATGCGAGAGGATACAAATATAGTTTCAGTGTCTCAAGAAGCATTTCAGTTGGAGACTATCGAGCTTATCTCTATTTTATGAATGCTGAGATGGAGACTATGTAAGTGGTAGAGAAAGCAGTGAAGTCCTGTGCCTTTACTCTAGAGCAGTGGTTCTCACCTTGTGTGTTGTGACCTCTTTGGGAGTCTCATAGTAGATATCCTGCATATCAGATATTTACATTAAAAATCTTAACAGTAGTAAATTACACTTATGAAGTAGGAAGAAAATAATTTTATTGTTGGGGGTCACCACAACATGAGGAACTGTATTAAAGGGTCAGAGCATTAAAAAGATTGAGAGCCACTGTTCTAGAGCAGAGTTACATGACATTCTCTGTAGAGATGGACAGCAAGTCAAACCCAGGCCAGGCTGCAAAAACTGAGATTGAAATCACCTCAGAGCAATCAATATATTTTAGTGCATCAAAATTATTGAATTAATATTGTGTGATACTATGTACCACATGCCATATTAAAATATCTTTCACAATATGGTTTATATTAGCTTTGTCCATTCTTTATATTCTTTCATTATTAGGTATTAAAGAAAAAGGCATAATTTCTATTTAATCTTTAATTTAATTAATATTAATTCATATTTTCTACTTTTTGTAACTGTAAAATATTAGAGCATCTTCTTAGAACTATTTTCTAATTCTCTAATAATGTTTTCATTGCTTTATTGTCTGCCCATTAGATTCATTATTTTAGAGACAAGGTCTTCCAGTGTAGCCTGATCTGAAACTTAGGGCAATCTTTCTGTCTCAGGCTCCCAAGTAATAGGGTTACAGATATGTGCTTCCACACCTAGTTTAAATTTTTATTCTAGAATTTGACATGTTTAGGTTATTTCTATTAATTTGTACATATGGGGATGATGTATATATGGGCACATGTACCACAGCGTGCATGTAGAGGTCAGAGTTCAACTTTTTAGAGTCAGTTCACACCATTATATGGATTCTGAGGATTAAAGTCAGATTACCAGACATGTGTTACAAGTGACTTTACCTAAGAAGCCAATCCACAGACCCTTGTTCGATAATTTTACTTGATTCTTTTCTAAAATCAGTCTTGTAATGTTATTAGATATTTTCTTAAAGAAAGTTTTTTCTCTTGAATACATTAATGTTTTAGTTTTCCGATAACTTCATTACCCAAATTCTTTGAATATCTGAAGTTATTACCTTTTTATTTTCTGCTGAGTCTGCCTCATGATATATTTCCTAAGTGGGTTTTGCATAGCTATATTTCATTGAACTTAATTTGTGAGAAATCTAATCTGATCTGCCAACGTTTTTTGCCAGAAAAGATTCAATTTGTTAATGCTGAATCCAGAACTTGCGTTGATTTAAGGCTAAAAGATAGATGAAAAGATCTGAAGGGGAGATGACCTATATAGTGTCCTGGTCATTTTAGTTCATTGTTCTATTGTTATTTTTATTGTTGGCTTGACATAAATTTTACCCTCTGGGGATTTTTAATATATTCCATGAGTGCATCGATATTTTTAAATTCATTTTCTATCCTGATTTTAATGGTGTAGTGTTGTGTTGTGTTACATGTTTCTACAGCTTGGGTCCTATATCCTGGCTAGGGCAATGAGGAAATGAAGAAATAAGATGCACACAGGCACACGTATAGAAATGCTGGAATCAGATCGTTAAGAGACCTGGTAGTGACATAGATGTTCCCATGTCAATAACACACATTCATTCAGGACTTTACTCATTCTCCACAGAATTGTAATAGGAAAGGCTTTGAAAATAGCTAGTCTACTTTTATGCCTCCAGAAGCCAAATCCAAGTGCTTGACATTGACTTTGATACCCATCAACTGAATGGTATCCTTCATTATCAGAGAAGGAAATTGAGAGTATAGCATTATGTTGAGATTGTAATTATATATACGATCAACTTTGACAAATAACTGAATGTGTTTCCTTAGGACAGTGTTCAGTATCTTCACTTATGTTTTCCCACAGTAATGGAGGAAGGCAACTTTCTAACAAGAATGTCCTTACACTACATTATTCTTCTAAGTCAGTAATTCTCAACCTTCCTAATGCTTGGGCTCCTTAATACAATTCCTCATTCTGTGCTGACCCCAACCATAAAATTATTTCATTGCTACTTCATAACTGTAATTTTGTTACTGCTATGAATAGTAATGTAAATATCTGACCTACAGGTTGAGAACCATTGTTCTAAGTCAACCCCATTTTGACAACCACTTGGGAAGCATAAAACACAGTGGAATAAATGCTATTTTGCCCCCATCATCTGGGATTTCAAGTGTCTGAGGAAAATTCCCTCTCTGGTCATTGTTTTATTTCAACGAAATACAATAAATTATCCTATTAACCTTAAAATCCTGTGAGCATGTTGTATATATATCACCTTTTGATGGACTCTTCCACTGCCTCCAAGAATCTGTCTTACAGCCTTGGCAACTTTTCTCATACACCAGTGTGGCTGAACAGGTTCAAGAATGGATCCCTTAGGACAGCAGCTGGGAAACCCCAGGGCTAAGCTGGAGAAAAGAGGATGCAGTTGAAGCATGGAGTTGACAGATTACCCCTGTACCTAGATACTCAACATGGAAATGGCTATGAGTGAAAGAAATGAGGGGGGGAAGAGGAGGAGGGGGGAGGGGAGAGAAAGGAGGGGAAGAAGTGGCGAAGGAAGAGATACATTATCTAGAGCACCCAGTTTGAGCAGTCAACAAGGATTCTGCATTTTGCTTACTAAATCACTTTCTTTACAACAAGCATGTTGTTCATCAATTATTCCTTAGATTACTTTGCTTCTGCCTTTTGCACATTTGGAGCTATTTAAGATGATTAGAGCATATTAAGGAACACATGGGATTTGACCAAGGAATTGGAGGACAATGTTTGCAGCCCTCAAATTTGGTTGATTGATCTACTTTGTACAGTTTCAATTCGTGATTATGTTTGTCCTAGGGCAACAGAGAGGGAAATCGCCTTAAGCCAGACTACAATAGTTAAAGGATAAAGAAGTAAGATCTAATTAAATATAGAAATATTTATAACAGAAGATGAAAATTGTAACAGCACAGCACTGTAGGTACTTAAAATAATGAGGCATTGTTAAGTACCTGATGTAAGTAAATTATCTAAAGTGCCTAAAAACAGTTTGCATGTTCACGCCTTAGAGACCAGCACTGCTGATTTAATTATTGCTCTTAATATTATGGGAAATGGAATAATTTTAGATGAATGACTGAGTCACCTTATAAAATCAAATTTGTAATATGAATTAAGCTCAGATGGTACATTCGCTTCATTAAGGTTCACTGTAATGCACTGTAGTGAACGTTTCCCTTAGTCACAAAACTAGCTCTTCTGTAGTTTCTTTATAAGACTTCTTAAATATGCCTTACTTTTATAGCAAATACAAACACCATACTTCCTCTTTTATACTTACATAAAGAAAACTAGACATTTTAATTTTGTACTTGTGATACACAATCCAGGGATTGAACTCATAAATTAGATCAAGCACCAGGATGAAAAAACAGCTACCAAGTGTGTTAAACTCATAGGAAGGTCAAAAAGAATTACTGTGTGTGTGTATGTGTGTGTGTGTGTGTGTGTGTGCGCGCGCACGCGCGCGAGCGCACGCACATGTTATGTGTATATGCGCGTGCGTACATTCGTGTGTACACTCATAATGGAGTGTCTTTAAAGTCAACCCTCTAGATACACAGGCTCATCTCCAAGACCTCCTGTAGAAAAAACTACCCATGATACTCAGTGCTTATGGGAAGGGTATGTTTGTATGGGACTTATGAAACCTCTTCATATCATTTCAATTTTCTCATGATTTCATGTATTGCCCAATACAATATAAATTTTTTCTAATAGTTGTTTAGTTGTACTGTCTAAAGAGTAGAAGCAAGAACAGAAAGACTATCCCGTATGGACTCATTTTAAAATATATATGTATATTTTTACCCAGTTTGATTGAACCAAGGATAATCTTCTGATATAGGCAGCCAACTGACCAGTGATCTAGTATAGATGATCTAATTGCTTAAGTAACTGCAAATTATAGAAATTCAATGTCTTTAGTGTTGTTTTTATAATAACAATTTTGAACCTGAATTACCAAAAATATAGTCAAATTTATGCTAATTGTACTTGAAAATCATTGTGTTTGTCTTTGCAAATGTGACATAGGAAAATATTATAAATGAGTTGGATATGTGAGTTAATTTCTCAAGATTACTAATTGCTGAAAATTTGGCTGTAAGTGTTGTTGTGTTCTGGTTTTATTGTTGTTATTGTTATTGTTTTGATCTCCCCTCCACCACTTACCTGGAAATAAGGATGGTATGTCAGAGCACATAGGAAAAATCATTAATTCTTATTGGAATTTCAAATTCTAAGAGATGGTCTCTTAGAAAACCTGCAAACATAAACAGGAGAAAAATGTAAATTATTGAGGCAAGAGAGATGACTTACTGGTTAAAGTACTTACTATTTTTTTAGTCTCCTAGCACCCGAGTCAGGCCCTCCACAGCTCCCTGCTTCAGGAAATCAGGCATCTTCCATGGAGTTCCACAAGCACTTACATACAAATATAGCATGCATGTACACACACAGAACTAAAAATCAAAATAACATATTTTAAAAATAAATTAAATAATTAATAGTAGGAATTGAAATAATCAGAAGTGGGGAAATTCATTTCTGTAAACAAATGGGTGATTTATAAAGCTAAGCATATAAAACATTACCTAAGAACAGAACTGATTTTTTAATATAAGTGCCTTTTAACCTCCATCAATGATAGACCCATTAAACATATGCAAGTATAATCTTTTTATTTTTACTCATTGTTATGGAGCTAAAGGAATCTCATCAACATTGTGAAGCTGTTGACTGCAACAGTTTTGAGGCTCTCAGAAGTTGCAGGCAGTTGTGGTGTCCCTCCTGAGAAGTGTGAATAAATGTATACTGTGTTGACTCCTTCATTGATTTAAAACAGTAAATTAGATGTGTGCATGGCAACAGTGACAGGTCACTTTGTGTTTTAAAACAAAGATTACTGAAGAGCAACTCATGTACATTAAAGCAATTTTAAAGTACACAGCTTGATGAAGTTTGATTCACAGTCAAGACTTGCCACTTTCCCAATCCCCTTGGAACATTTTACAGCCAATCCCTTCTGCTGCATTGGCTTCTCAAAGTCAGCTCCTCTCGGGTTGTGAGACAATGGTTTTACAATGTAAACATTTGTTTCTTGTACTTGTTTAATAAAATGCTGTTGGCAGGTAGCCAGGCAGGAAGTATAGGTGGGGAAACCATGCAGAAAGTAGAGGTGGGACAATGAGAACAGGAAAATTCTGGGAAGAGGATTCTGCATTCTGCAGTTGTGGCCCAGACACAGAGGAAGCAAGATGTGACTGCCTTGCCGAATGAGGTACCGAGCCATGTGACTAACACAGACAAGAATTATGGGCTAATATAAATTATAAGAATTAATTAATAAGAAGCCTGAGCTACTGGGCCAATCAGTTTATAATTAATGTAGACCTTGTATGATTTCTTTGGCACTTAATGACTGCAGAAACCGGGCAGGACAGAAAACTCAGTCAACACTCTCACGCCTTCTTTTATCTCATTTATTAATTTCAGTCTGTGCTACTAGGCTTGATAGATTATTCTTAGTTGAGTAATATCAGTCCTTTTTAGTTGTTGAAATTTACTATGTGTCCCAGACTACAGTCTTTGTAATTGCTTTATACTTTCTTGAAAATAATGTATTCTGTTGAGTTCAAAGTTCTTGAAATGTCATTTCTGATTATACTTCTGGAGAAATTCCTTGTTTTGAAACAATACTGTTTATGATGTTTGTATAACAGATTTTCTTTCACATTTGTTTTAAAACTAAATCAGTTCTACTTTGTTACTGTGTCTCTTTATATATGTGTCTTGTAAACAGCACCTGTCTTTATATGATTTTCTTGTCCAAGTCACTTTCTGTCTTTCCATTGGAGTGTTTATGTAACTGGAGAGTGTCCTAAGAGATTAGATCAACTATTTGCCAAAGAGTAAATAGAAAATAGTGATGTAATGATACAGAAGGATTTTAGTTCTATGGACTCATTGTGATGTAGAGACCAGATATCTTAGTCCATCTTTGGGAGTATTTCCATAAACCATAGCTTTAATTAGAGGATGAATCAAGGTAGGAGGTGAGAGGCATGCATGACTAAAGACTTTGTATCACCTTTTAGGCTTGTTGATTTTTATTTCTGTCCGGATTTTGAAGATGATTACAGAGAAGTTCTCTCCATATGAGAGACACTACAATTCTCATTAGGTCATCAATCCTTATTGAGGAACAGTTTCAGTTCCTATTATAGGCTAATTGTTCCCATTTGCCAAAGTAATTTAAATCCAGAGTGATCTGATTATAAGGCTCCACTGGTTTTAGATCCAGGCAGACACCAGGTTTAAGAAAATGACATCAGTATGGCAGTTTCTCAGAAAATTGGGACTCAATTTACTTCAAGTCCCAGCTATACCAATCTTGGACATATACCCAAAGAATGCTCAATCATACCACAAGGACCCTTGCTCAACTATGTTGATAGTGACTTTATTCATAATCACCAGGAACTGGAAACAACCTAGTTGTCCATCAACTGAAGAATGGATAAGGAAAATGTGGAACATTAATACAATAGAGTATTACTCATCTGTTAAAAACAATGACATCATGGAAATTTCTGGCAAGTGGATGGAACTAGAAAAGATAATCTTGAGTGAGGTAACCCAGATCCAGAAAGAAAAACATGGAATATACTCACTTATAGGTGGATATTAACTGTAAATTAAAGGATAACCACGTTACAATTCACAGACCCAAAACAGATAAGTAACAAGGAAGTCTCAAGTGGAGAGAGAGGGATACATGAATCTCACTGCGAAGGAGAAATACAATAGACCTTACAGTTGGGATTGGGTGGATCTGGAAAGGGGGGTGGTTATAGGAACAGGAGAGATAAAGTGAGGGAAGGATGAAGGGATGGAGAGAGTACTGGGAAACATAAATGGAATCAGGGACATCTCTGGGATGAGTTAGAAAATCTTGTTAGAAACTCACAGAAATCTATGAGGGTGACCCTAGCCAAGACTCCTAGTAATGTAGGATACAGAACCTGAATTGGCCATCTCCTGTAACCAGGAAAGACTTTCAGTGGAGGAATTGGGGAACTAACCCAGTCACATAATCTCTGACCTACAATTTGCCCTGCCTACAAGATGTGCTCAGATATTGGTGGTGCAGAAATTATGGTAGTGACCAACCAATGACTGGTCCAGCTTGAGACTCATGCTATGAGAGACAACCCACCCCTGACAATGGCTAGAGGGCTGGGATCCAGTGGCTAGACAGCCCAGAGACTTAGTATAGAACCAGATATGACTGCCAAAATAGAAAAAAAATCAATGAAATGATTCCTAATGATATTTGGTTATACTCATAGATTGTTGCCTACTCCAGTTGACATCAGAGAGGCTTCACCAAGCAACTGATGGAAACAAACGCAAGAGAACCATAACCAACCATTAAGCAGACTTCAAGAAATCCTGTGGAAGGGGGGGAAGAAGGATTTGGGAGCCAGAGAGGCCAAGGACAATATGGGAAAACACACAAAGTCAAATGACTTGGGGTTATGAGAGCTCACAGAAACTCCTATTAAATATCTTATGGCTGACTAATATACATGGAGACCTGTACTTTTCTGAAGGAAAGGAAGAGGAGGTAGATGGGGAGAGGAGGGAGGTTAGGGGAAAGGACTGGGAGGGAAGAAGAGAGGGGAAACTGATCAGATCAGACTGGAAAAATTTAATTAATTGATTAATAAAAAAATGTAAATAAAAATGTCTGGGTTCGTGGCCCCAACATAGAAACTATTACTTTACCTAAGTGTATTGGTATGGAGGCACGTGGAATAACGAGACATAGTTCACACAATCACAATGGAAGGGCATCTCAGGCTTCCTCCATCCTGAAGATCTACCCGTGTTTATTCTCCAAAACACCTCTTATCCCCCAGGTAAACCAAGGTGGAATCCTCATTAATATTCCTTTTCCGGGGGATGCTGGGCTACCAAAAACACCTACAACTTAATTCACCAGCTTTGGAATCAACACTTCTTCCCAGGCGATCTACATCATAATAAAGGGAAAGGAGCCATACCTCCTGCCCTTTGTCATGTGGCTAGCTTGTTTGGTAGGTCTGCAGCTACCCTGGAAATTAAGCATGGGCAGGATGCCTGCCTGGAAATAATATCTTGTATGAAATATAGGCCCACATAAAAGCTCCTAAATGTGATGCTTTTGCATCCTTCTTTTACTATAGTTTTATATATTCCTGGTCCTTGTGTTATTCCCAAGACCTTTACCATCTTTCATAATTACTCTATACCATTTGCTCTCAATACAAAATAAAGTGTTATGTTATTACTTTGGGTAGCACTTATGAAAAGTTTATTCTAGGAACTAATCAGCAAAATATAAAGCAGATATTCAGAACATCCATTTATCTTTTTAGAAATATCAATTGTGGAATTGAAAGAAATGAAAGATTCCAAACATATCCCACCCCTTCTTCTCCTTGCCCTGTCTTATAGGATAAGAAAAACCCAATTGAGTGGCCAGACTCTGCCAATGTCAAATTCTATGACCTTTAGGTTTCTGCACAAGCAAGTTCCAAGTTCCAATGACCTTTTCTAACTCCAAGAATTTCTAATCTGTTTTGAACACATGGAATACTTTTTGTAATGGAAATATTATTATTATGAACTAAATATGATCCAAGATGTACTTATCATAGTTTTTATAAACTTACCAAATAAAAATATTAAGATCATGTTATTGTGACCCCTTTAGTTGACTGGAATGCCTAAAGTGAGATACATAGTCTTAAAATAGTTTCCCAGTTGTGATTTTAGGGTTAATTTAAGGGAAAATATCAAAACAACGTATTTAAAATAGTTAACCTTCTCTTGATTTTTCTGCTCAGCATGCATATTTTAAGCCCTATAGTTTTGTTTTTTATCCAGATGGGTGTTAAAGGGAAATCATCTAATTCTATCTCACTGTTTTTGATTGATATATTGCCTCTTTAATTGGGACAAAGATTTTGGAAGGAATATCTAATTATCAAAATATTTGAAAGTAGCAACAGTTAAGTGTGACAAAGTGCAGACAACCTGATACACCGAGGTTGGGCTCTGTTGGGAAGTTCTGCTCATTGCTACACAAGCTGGCCACATCATTCCCCAATTTCACCCATCCTGATTCTTACCTGGGTAACTGAAGCACAATTAATAATAAAAAAAAACCTCAGAGAAAAAATTGGGATTTAACCTAAAGGTCTGAAAAGCAAAGCAGCCCGCCACTGACTCTTACCTCAAACTCAGTCTTAAATGACGATACTGCCTTCAGGAATTCAGAATGAGACTGTGTCTGTGAGCTGTCTCCTCCCATTTTATATTTTCCTCTAATGCTGGGATTAAAGATGTGCACCACTGGGATAAAAGGCATGCACTGCTCAGTTTCATGTGGCAAAATAGTGTGGCTACTAGGATTAAAGGTGTGTGTTACTACTGCCTGGTCTGTAAGGCTGACCAGTGGAGCTGCTTTACTCTCTGATCTTCAGACAAGCTTTATTTATTACAAATGAAATGCCACTACATTTCCCCTTTTTGGCTAAAACAAAAAAGAAGGCTATAACTAAAATAAGAAAAACTATATATAATATATACAATAACTATATATATAATATATTGACAATACATACATTAACAATGTCTAGTCTATTTGCATTTGACAAATTCAGAGAAAATATTCCACATCTATCCTATCTTGGTGAATCCAAAATTTTGTACCTAATTTACTTTCTGCCACAACTTGCATTACCATTCAAAACTATCTTTTGATATTTCACAACCCTAAATACTTTACATTCCTTTAGTGAATTTCTTTTCTGAGTCTCTTAAACAAGGGAGACTATAGCTATAACTATCTAGTTTTCAACTACCTCAGAGACCCAAGAAGGAAATAATATTGACTGAGTAAGCAAGAAGTGCAAGCAGGCAACTTCCAAAAATGTGAGTAATGACAGAAACAGCTGGCTGCCTGGACAGTCACCCAAAGTTTCTCTCCAACATTGGCATATCTATCTTTGGCCTACAGGCCTAACATAGCCAACAGATGTTTCTGTGTAGCAGGGTATTCTGAAGGGCTGTCCCTTCTTGTTTTGACAAGGTTTGGCAGTCACTTTCTTTTGTGTCCCCCTTGTCTTATTGGGACAGCATAATATCAGCACTTGAGACTAGGGCATTTTCTCCCCCAGTGACTTATTTTTGCCACAAAGAAAGTAAATTCTATGTGGAGTTTCTTTGATGCCCATTATCTTCTCTGAGGTATACCAGGAGCAGACATGTCTCATTGTCATAAAAAAGAACCTAGGTTACTAAAGCATCTTAAATGCCACATTCTGTAGATCTCTGAAGTGTTTGAAAATAACTTGTCTATCTAAAATATACCTTTGTTTGACCTTGAAACTTACCTAATGTGACTACAAGTTTAATATACTAGTTATACTAGGTGATTCATTAGTAACCTACATTCTCTTATTATCCTAAACAGTTAGTAATAATAATTTTCAAGGACTTGAAATTTGCATTACATTGTTAAATCAGGTATATTGATATAATACCTTGAAGAAGAGTAAAAATGTATGTACAATATGTTTTAACAAAATTAATCTAAATATACAAAATTTGTACAATAAACAAAAGTCCAATCCGATGTAAAACATTTAAAATTAGTAGTTGCTTTCTAAAAGTAGAATCAGTAGTCTACCTTTTTATCTTATCATAGCTACATCTTACCTTTTTTATTTTCAGAGTAGATTCAATTATCTACCTTTTTATCCTGTCTACATCCCCTTTTTGTCTTTTCAAAACAAAAACATTGAATCTAATTTCTTTTGTTTACCTTTTTTCCTGATCACTACCAATAATAACTTATAACCAACTCCCCTAATCAATGACAAATATCCATAATCCGTTAAACAACCAAAAACTACCCACCTCACCTCTTCAGAATGTGGGTGTAGTTTTGTAGGCTATTTCCTGCTAATTAGGGCCACTGATAATCTTCTGGGGGCCCAAAGAAAATGTAGGATTATGATCAAGTCCTGACTGGAGTATTCTGTGAGGCTTGATCATCTCAGTCAGCAGTCTTGAAGCTGTTCTGAATGTAGAGCTCAGAGGGAACCGTAGCAGAAGGGCTCTGAAATGTTGGATCCTCTGGGCCATCCATTCCCATTCGAGATTTTTCAGTGGGTTGTCCTCAATTAAACCTTTTTCTCAACCAAGAATGAATTCACAGCTTCTTATTTCTTGTGGAAACACAGCAAAATCTTTTCTCCCAAGTAATATATCTTTTGACTTAAATTTTGAAGTCAAAGCATTTTCAAAATATATAAGTTGGATTAATCCAGCAACATTTATAATCAAATGTCTTTTAGCAGTTGTTGCTCCTTCCCTAGCAGACAAACAATTCAAAGACAACACAATAACATACAGAATCCAGATTCTCTCTATATTTCCATCTTTACACAAAAGCTAAACCAAGCAGATGGGAGCTAAGAGTGCTAGTATCTCTTCCAAACCTAGGTATCTAGGTTTAGGTCCAACTCTGGCCTGTGCTGGTGGTTAAAATCCTCAGGGAAATGACTTTTTCCTAAATTTGTACACCATAAGTTGGGTGCCAAAGTGTAGCACAATTAATAAAAAGCTCAGTAACAAAAATTGGGGTTCAACCTAAAGGTCAGAAAAGGAAAGCAGCCAGCCACTGCCTCTTACCTCAACCTCAGTCTTAAATGGTGATCCTGCCTCCAGCAACCTCAGAATAAGACTGTTGTGAGCTGTCTCCTCCCATATTATATCTTATTATATTCCTCTCTAGGGCTGGGATTAAAAGCATGCACCACTGAGATAAAGGCATGCACTGCCTGGTTTCTATGGCAAACTAGTGTGGCTACCAGGATTAAAATGTGTGTTATTACTACTTGGTTTGTAACGCTGACCAGTGGGGCTGTTTTACTCTCTGATGTTCTTTATTTATAAGCTTTATTTATTAAAATACAAATGAAATGCCACTAGAGGTAATTTTCCTCCCTTCAAAACTTTCTGTCCTTCAGTGCACAGAATAGGTGTCACCTAACCTAAAAAGAGCTGTTGGAGACCAGCTTTGACAAAATACCACTTACCAGGGTGGGAGCTTGGGGATTAGAAAAGTTAGTAAAGGTTAGGAAGACCCAAGTGAAAATAATAAACACAGAAAACATAGGATAGTACCAGGAGGGTGTTCCAGTGAATACTGAAATTTGCCTGCATTTAATTTTCTATACACCTTTATACCTACGGCAGGGGGAAGAAGACAAGTGACTGCTTTAACATGATACAAAGGACAAGTAAAACAGTTATTGCGTCAATACCTTGAGACATCAAGTCATCAGCATTCTGTGTTTAGGCAGTGAACCCACCCTAGACCAAGTATCCTGAAAGCATCCACTCCCGAGATCAAAACTCCTATTTCAAAAGAAGGAGCAGCTGTATACTCAACCCAAAGCTAGTGACTGATACTTGTTTTAAACAGCATTCCTATTCCTTAGTAAAGAACAAGATGGGTAGGGAGGAGAAATAGAAAAGAGAAGACAGAGACAGGAGGAGGAAAAGAAAAGAAAGAGAAAGGGGGTTTGGTGTGGTTCTTTCTCTTTGTCCTAACAATAATAACCACATCAAGCACTATTATTAATACTTGGTTCTTACTTATGGTATTTTATCTTTTGAAAATTGATATTAACTAGGCATAATATATAGATCTTAAATATCATTTAAACTCAATGAACATTATGGATCAAGTAAAATTACTCACTGTAAAAATTCTATTCTGGGACCTTATTCTGTCTACACATTGCATCCAATTTATTTGTCTTCTTCCAGTTCCCACAGTAACTGTGGGCTGATTTATTCTTTTAGGTCATAAATAGCAGAGTAAGTTCATAATTTCTACTTTTCCTGTCTTCTAAACCAGAAACATGAGAAGAGTAAGTGAT
This sequence comes from Ondatra zibethicus, assembly GCA_004026605.1. NCBI lineage: Eukaryota > Metazoa > Chordata > Mammalia > Rodentia > Cricetidae > Ondatra > Ondatra zibethicus. Next base: position 76,925 of record PVIU01008763.1, read on the forward strand.
TGAATTTATGTTTAATGAAATACCAGTACATTTTTATTATTATAAATTCATATTCTCCTCTGTACTTTCCATTTTGCCACCTTTTAATGTTGTGTCAGCTTACATCAGATGGAGACAGCATAATAAAAGGAGAGGTGAACAGATAGGAGGTCAGTGGAAGTGAATTATATTTCATAAAGTTAATTCTGTGTATATAGATTTCACTAATACAAATATAATGATTATTTGTTTCAGACCATAAATTTTCCATGCATATAATAGGTTTATTCCAGAAATTAGCATTCTGTTACATCATACAGCAAGAACATATTTTAAAAGAAATCAATTACATTTGCTCTCAAATCTAAATCAAATTCTTAGAATTCTTTGCTTACTCATCATCTCACATATGACCCCGATAAATTTCTAGAGGGCGAAACTATTTTTAAGCCTTTCTTTCCACACTGGTGTACTTAGCAAAGGTCTTAGTTCAAGACAGGTGTTCGGTGTTCAATACATATGGAATGACAGAGTGGTCTTATCTCAATGTTCTGCTTTATGTAAAATCTTCTTGTCTTGTGTCTCTGACTTCTCAGATCTAAAATAGCTTCTATTACTAAAGTTTTGATTCAATTAAATAGAACTATGCTTTGGGCCGTAGGAGTATTTTCCTTTAGCCTCAAGGTCAGCAAGAGCAATTACGCAGAAAATAGCTTTGATACAGTGTGCCCCCTGATATTTCCCTCTACCCATGAACCTTGATTTTTCTTAAGCAGGTATCTTCCAGATGAAATGATAATCTTTGACATGAGGATACCTGTCGTAACGGTTTCAAGAGAATACAAAATCTTCCCAAGAGACCAGTTTTTGTTTGCAGAATGTGAAGAACCATGTCCCTAGGATGCTTTTAAAAATATTCATCTTTATTTTTCCTCTACCAAGTTTATTACTTCTAGAAAACATTTCCACACTATGCTCAACAGTCTAGATATACATAATACAATGGTGTCTGCAAAGAGCTTGTTATATTGTCAGTCAACTTCTTAAAAGGGTTGTATTTTTATTTAGATGATTATTCTCATCTCTTAAAAACATCACCTTGTGTAACTGAATGAAAGAAAGCAAATCACACCAGAAAAGAATGTTTTGACCAGGATTCAAGAGGAGACTATAGGTCCTCTCGACTCCATCATACATTGGGAGCTGGCAGCAACCACTCTTATTCCAACCCTTTCTCTCCACATGCAGTCGGTATAAAGCACTAAACCTGAATCAGAGTTCAAAGATGGTGTTTATGCTCTGCAAATCTCCACCACCTCTCCTGGCTTCTTTTTGGTATGAAGAACCAATTTTATTTCAAGCCTAATGAGAAAAGTGCAGTCTGTGGCCTGGGGAGAATGGATCACACCAGAAAGATCTGCAGAAGTTGGCTGAAGCTGGCTCACTAACTCAGCAGGAATGCCGTGCACTGGGTACAGTTTCATGCATTGTTTCTCAGTGTGGTCTTCGGCTACCAGCATCACATCACCTATAAACTTGATAAAAATGTTTCATATTGGTCCCAAGGCAGACATGTTGAATCATAAGCTCTGGAGCGTCACCCAGCAGTACTTGCTGTAATCAGCCCTTCAAGGGTTTCTGAAGCCTTTAACAATTTGAGAATGCAGGACTTCCCGTGTTTTTTTTTTTCCTTACTGCAGTTTGTTCCAGCTGATGATGGGCCACTGCCTTTGCATGGCTTTAACAGGCACAACCTGACAGGGTCCTGATCCAAGCTTGTGTCCTAGTAACTTGTATCTTGCTTGAGCGACAGCCCTAGCAAAGTCAGAACCAAAACACCACCGACTCTCTCCAATCCCAATGCTTATGGAATGTGGACGTTTGGCCAGTTCCCAACTCTGAGGTAATCTTCCACACAGGAGCAAAAGGAACTAGAAATGTGATTTTTCATTATCCTCTTATGCTTAGATTCTTCCAATAACACATCTTATATGATTTCTTAGCGATTAAGCAGCCAGTAGCCTCCAATTCAACAGCACATTATTAAGAAAAAATTAAATTGGTTTTGTTCATCACATTTTAATTTATTTATTGTTTATGTCTCTCTGCACATGTTTGATCTCATCTAGGTGGCATGTGAGAAAGTCGCTCTTTACACAGTTATTGCTATCTAGTTCCAGATGTTTCCCACTGCCCCCTGAAAACCTTGTTTGGGTAGGCAGCTATTTCCCATGCCCCTATATATACTTTTGCCATCAGGAATTTGTTTTATGTTTCTATGCAGTGTTTGTTCTAATATTCTGCGCAATCAGATAGTACATGATTTTTATGTCACTTAATATAATGCTTTCTACATGAAAATTTCACATTATTATTTGTTGTATGTGGGTAGCATGTACCATTGTGAGCATGTAGAGGCAGAGGGTAACCTGTGGGAGTCCATCCTCTCCTTTTGTTTTGTGATTTGTGGGACTTGAAGTCAGGTCATCAGAATGTGCAGTGAGCTTTGTACCCACTGAAAAATCTCACTGACTCAATGTGATATTCTTGAGGAATATATATTATATATATAATGGTATATATATTATTGAGCAGTTCTTCAACTATTTCTTCTTTTTTATAAGTTAAATTTGCAGGTTTGCCATATATTAATTATAGCAATTAATGAAGTTCATTTTGATATCTGTATACATTATGCTTTGCTCATGTCCACATGCCCTCCTACTTAGGATTCCTCCTTGACCTCTTTATCCCCCACCTGTGAGATCTTTTCCCAGTTCCTAAAAGTCTGTTAATTTCTGTTTCCAATCCCACTTACTTGTCCCCCATCTCTGCCTTTTCTTTCCCTTCTTTATTTCTACACTCTTGAATTACTGGCATCCATCCATGAAAGAGAACATGTAGCATTTGCCTGTGTCTGACTTTCTCAATATAATGTTTCCCTGTTCCAGACATACTGCAGTGAACAACAGGATTCCATTATTTTTATGGGTCGGTAACATTCAGCTGCATAAATATACCACATTTCCTTAACTTATTAATTTGGTGAAAGACATCTAGAGTGATTCCATATTTTGGTCACTTTGAATAGAGCTGCGATAAACTTGGGAATGTTGGTATATTTTCTGGTATAAAGATTTCATCTCCTTTAGATATGTATCCAAAAGTAGGGCTGATGAATTATATGGTGGTTTTATTTTTAGCTTTTGAGACATCATCATACATTTTTCACAATGGATTTGTTAATTATATCAGAGCCTCTCTTGCCCTGTGTCAGCATTTCTGCCAGCATTTAGTACTTTACTTTTGATGATCAGTCTAACTGGGCAAGATGAAATCTCATTGTGGTTTTTAATGGATGTTTCCAACATGATCACTGAACTTCGCATTTCTCATGTGTTTGATGGCCCTTCATGGATTTTCTTTTTGTAAGTCTATCTTAATTTCTTTAAAATATTCAAATATAAAATATTTATGTTTTCTGTTTGAATTACTTATATATTCTGGGTTGATTTTTATTGTCTTATATATCTCACAATGTGCACAGATATGCCATTGTAATGTTTGCCATTTGCAAATATATTTTCTCATTTTTAAGTTATTTATTTGCCTTGTTTCTTCTACTAAACAAAACCTTTTTAGTGCATGTGTTCCCAGTTGTTTAACTTTTTTGTTTGTGCTTTCAGAACCCAATTAAAAACTTTTTAATTTTTTTAAATTGAAGACTTTTTAGAATCAATATATTTATTTTAGATTTTGTTGTAGAGTCTTATTTTTTAAAAATGAAAGGATGAATCGATAGATACCCACATTCACATCAGAGCAATGGATTGAGCCCCCAAGGTGCAGGTGAAGAGCAGAAGGTGGGAGAAGATGAGTTAGGAAGTTAGGACCGTGAGGGGCTGGTCCACCTACTGAGACAGTGTGCCTGAACTAATGGGAGCACACCAATCCACCTGGCCTGGGACTGAATGAGCATATGATCAAACCAGACTCTCT